>JASAMX010008434.1:7500-30395 GCA_030248175.1 Microlaimidae sp. YZB2_3
AATGGCTTCCTCTCCATTATAATTCGCCGAATTAAAATGACTACTATGCCACTATAATGGAGGGTGCCATTTAAATGGGGGCTGTTTGCTCACTCCCTTTGACCTTTTTCGTTTTTTTTTTGTTAGTCTGGCGCGGCCCACGCTTGCCCCGCCCCCCACCAGGACGACGACCTCTCTCTCTCTCTCTCTTTTCCCGCTCCAAACGTCCCCGCTGGCAAAACGCCAAAAAGAATCGCAACTCTACACTTTTTCTTCCTCTCCAAATGGAGAGGCAAAAAAAAAAAAAAAAGTTCAAAACAACACATCAACCCAAAACAAAAAAAAACTTACCCCAAAAAAATAAAAAAACGCCACACCAAAAAATACCACACCAAATCAAGAAAGAAATTTCTCATTATAATGGCCTTTTACTTTTCCGTACTTTTTTTATATAGGAGCTGCACAGGGCTCGCCCCCGCCGAACCGCGACAAACACGATTTTTCGGTATATTATATATTTTTGATTTTAATTGAATAAACTACTCATAAACATATATCATTGGACAGCTAAAACCATAGATAGCTTAAAACAAAAAGCGGACGCCCAAAACCAAAGAACAGAAAACAAAAACACCAAACAAAACAACCCAAAAGCAAAATCACACAGAACCTTAACAAGCGCGAAATCGCCACTTTCAAAATTATAGTTGTTTCTTACACATACAAATATAACTTTCTAATTGAAAAAAGTGGCGATTTCGCGCTTGTCAAAGATTGCTGTGAGTATGATTTTTTCAATTGACATATATAATTAAATGCCTTTATATATAAGTATATAATTAAATGCCTGCTTTTTATGTTCCGTCTAGAAAGTTTACTATCAAAGAAAAATGTGACAGCATGTGGGTATATAACTTCAACAAAAATTTTTTTTATATAAAAAAGTAAAAATGAGTAGGTTAAAAAATTTTGCCTGTCAGAAGGTTTTTTTTAATTTATTTTTTTCAAAATTTAACTGACATTGCAAAATGCTTGGTAAAAATAAAGCTGCAAAATGGGACGATTTTATAGCATGCAAATGTTGTATTTTCAAAGCGACGCAGGCTATCAGCGTACAATATAAAACAAAAAAACATGATCACAGCAATTTTTGACCAACGTTAAATCGCAACTAATTCAAAATAAAAAAAATGGTTGCGACAACTTCATCTACAGTCGCGTTAAATTTTCACAATAAAAAGGTTAAACGCCTTTAAAAGTTTAACATCTTAAATGTTTAACTAGTAAGAATCAACCATCAATAGGAAAAAATCACGAGTTTGCAATTCGTCGTACTACGGCAAAATGAGCCACTGTCAATATAAAACACACGTGACTGTGACTCATTTTGAATTTAAAACAGAACCCTAATAACTATGGAATGAGTCACATTAACTTGTTTTTTTATAATAGCTGTGACTCATTTTGCCGTAGTGCCGATGAATTGTAAAAGATTATTCTGAGAATGTGTTTTGCCTTTTGTTTTCTACTTGTGGTGAAATCGCTTATTTTCCTGCTGTATAGACTAGTTCTGAGTAAGGGTTTTTTATAGTGTAGGAAGAGGGTACAATGACAACTAGCGCCAATCATATCTAGGGGCGAACTTCAGAAACAGCGAGCGACTAAAGTTAAAATCTTTCAGGCTGAAATTCAGGGCGTAACCGCTCGCCGTCAGAAAGAAATAAAGAATGAACGCTTGAGAATAAAAATAATAAAAAAAGTTTTTTGAGATGATGTAACCAATTATTATTAAAATGCGTCAGGTGTTTCTTTCCACGTGATATTTTCTCGAAGAACGAGTGGTTACTTCACCAGGCCCGTGCCAGATATAGAGGACAAAGGCCGAAATTCAAAGATATAGCACTAAGACTACTAGCAAGAGAGCCTAGTCATTTTCAGACTGATAGAATTCATTTTTAGTACATTTTATGGTTTCAAATATTTAAAATATTTATTGGTTGAAATCTCGGCCCCCATCCCTTCAAAAGTTCTTAAATACTTCTAAATACTACAAAAGCAAAGCATTTTTTGGGATTTTTAGTTTTTGCCGCTTCATAAGTATTACGCTGCTGGCGCGCTTGGTTCCCACTTTTTAATGTTTCAATCACAAAAAATGGAATGGATTTTTTCAAATTAATTTTTAAGTTTTGAATAGTTTTACAACCAAATTGCTTGCACTTAATTTACAATTGTAAATTAATAAACGCATATTTTGCTTTTGTATTTTTAATTAAAAAGTATATTAATAAAATTGCGTTTAAAACTATACTTTTCTTTTTTTTTAAAGTTTTTCTACCCTTCAGCACCGACAATGAAAAACAATTTGTTCAATAAGTAGCCTGCTGTATTTTTTACCGCTGTGCCTACAATGAAAAAAATAGTTTGTTCAACTGCACGCAATTTAAGCTACATGCAAATTAAACAACTAGATGTGGAAAATATTTATTATGTGAAACTCAAAAGTTGTTGGTAATAAAAATAAATAAATGTGCACTTTGATGACAGCGATGACTTACTTCGATTAACTTCCCTCAATGAAATATTTCACAATCAGTGAATTAAAAAGTTCAAACCAGACTTAATTTTTCTGGCGTGTAGAATATCAAACACGCTATTTAACATGTTTATCTGTATTTTGCCAAAGGAATTAATAAGTTAATTTGTGAAAAGTTATTTCTTGACGATTTGATCATGATTTTATTCGTGATATTTTGAAACACGGCATGTTTAATCCAGCGGCCCACCTTAATTAGGCTTAGATATGTCAACATTCCAAATATAGAAATCCTTAAAATCGTTAACAAGAAGCTTGGCACCGTAAATAGAAAACTTAAAATTATATAAGCTGAAAACTAATGCTCTCAGCCATTTCGATTCAATACACACACTTCCACCAGACCCAGCAAGCCCGTCTATTTACCGTAGAACGAGGGGGGGATACACTGGCATACATACCCGGAGGCCGAAGGCCAAAACCTACCCCAAAAATGACAGGGGAGTGATTAAGTTAGGTTTTGTTTAGCTTAGGTTTTGCTTAGGCTTAGCTTAGATTTTGCTTAGGCTTAAGTTTCGCTTAGGCTTAGCTTAGGTTTTGCTTAGGCCTGGATTTTTCTTAGGCTTAGGTTTTGCTTAGGCTTAGGCTTAGCTTAGATTTTGCTTAGGCTTAGACTTAGCTTAGCTTTCGCTTAGGTTTCGCTTTAGATTAGGCTTTAGGCTTGAGTTTTGGTCAGACTTAAGTTTTGCTAGGGCTTAGCTTAGATTTTGCCTTGGCTTAGCTTAGGTTTTGCTTAGTCTTAGGCTTAGCTTAGATTTTGCTTAGGCTTAGACTTAGCTTAGCTTTCAATTAGGTTTCGTTTTAACTTAGGCTTTAGGCTTGAGTTTTGGTCAGACTTAAGTTTTGCTGGGGCTTAGCTTAGATTTTGCCTTGGCTTAGCTTAGGTTTTGCTTAGGCGTAGGCTTAGCTTAGATTTTGCTTAGGCTTAGACTTAGCTTAGCTTTCGCTTAGGTTTCGCTTTAGCTTAAACTTTAGGCTTTAGTCAGTCAGAGTTTTGGATAGACTTAAGCTTTGCCAGGGCTTAGCTTAGATTTTGCCTTCGCCTAGCTTAAATTTTGCTTAGGCTTAGCTTAGTCGCTAATTTTCTTTACCGTTTTTGGGGTAGGTTTTGGCCCTTCTCTAATCGAAAGCGTGTATCGCCAAATACACTCCTCAGGTTTAGCCAGATAAAACATCAGACAGCCACACACAACAATATGCCTCCAAATTTTATTTTTGGGACAGCTGAAATAATATCTTTGCGTTATACCAATTAACTATGGAAACGTCACGATAAGTTAACCAGTGGGTTTAATTGTTTCTTCAAATATAATGATTTTTTTATGATTATTGTTTTCTTCGCTCGTGACGTTTTGAAGAGTACTTGTATTTCCTTAAATGCACGTGCATTTTCGTAACACATAATGATTTTTCTCACATTTATTTAACGGTTTTTTTTCAATTGTAGTCCAATCAACTTTATTTAGTTGACTTAATATAAACATTATTATACACGATGTTTTAATTATCTTCGTTGAATTTTTTACGCGGGAAAAATAAAATTGTACACACTCCACCATTGCAGTTTGAAAATCCACCACCGATGCCTAGAGTATAAATAACTGTTATAAATTGATCAAATTCAACTTATAATATTAAGTTAAGATCATTTACATTTTCATTCCGATACTTGCGAAAAAAAACTTTTTAATAGACTTGTACTTTGTTTTGTATTAGATTAAAATAGTTTAAGAATAAATGCCTCCTTTTCAAAACCCTAAAAAAATACTTATAGGCAATCGAAAAGAAATAAAATATTGTTATGTTTCACACAAAGATGTCGGAATTTACAAAAATCCAATACAGTAAACAATAAAAAAGTGGACAATAAAGTACATACTAAACAAAAAAGATGAGCGGTTTAACTTATCGACAGAATTTAGATTAATTAATTAGGGCAAATTCCAACAAAAATTAAACAAATAGCAAACAACAAATATACAATCTTAACCCGTTCCCGTGAAGGCCTTTTCCCCCTTACAACCGTGAAACCTTCGTACGACAAAGGTAAAACCTTCGTCTCACGGTGGTGGTATTTTCGTATGACAAATGTCGTACATAAACCTTACCGCAGTAAGCTCTTCGCATGACTTAGGTCGTACTTCCGTCATAGATAATTTTTTGTGCGCGAATAGTGCACACTGTATCCGTGACAAAAATCTGCATATTGCCACCCCACCGTTTTAAGCATTTCAATTTGCTCGCTCACGGGACGCTACTCGCGAAAAAAGGCTCCACGCAATAATACCATCGTAAAAATTTCTTCGACATTTGACTTTCTTACAAATAATATTCTGGTAAAAATACCATCGGGTAATTTGACAATCTGACTGATTGACCTTCGGGCCTATTTTTCCTGAACCTAAGCAAAATCTAAAAATCAAGCTAAATTGATCGATGGTCAATTAGTACGAATGTGAAATTACCGGATGGTATTTTTACCAGAATGTCATTTGTCGAAAGTTTTTTTACCGAAGGTATTTTTACGCAAGAATAATTACTGGGAACGTGCAAAAAAATTATGTATAACGGAAGTATATGACATAGGTCTCACGAAGGTTTTACGGTTTTAGCCGAGGAAAAGGCAATTAGGGGAACGGGTTATAAGGGTTTTTTTTTACTTTCAGTAATGTTTAAGCCATTCTAAACAATTATTACACTTCTTAGCAATTCTTTAAAATTAAAAATTGTTTATTTATTAACAAAAATTACATAAACTTTATGGTACCAAACTTTTCAAAAATTTAGTGCTATAGACTAGTTCGGAATAAGGGTTTTTTAGTGTTAGGAAGAGGGTACATAACCACTAGCGCCAATCATATGTAGAGGGAAAATTGAGAAACAGCGAGCGACTAGTACATTTTACGGTTTAAAATATTTCAAATATTTATTGGTTTAAAATATCGAACCCTTCTCTTCAAAATTTCTTAAATACTTTTTAAACATTGCAAAAGCAAAAGCAGTTTTTGGGGATTTTTAGTTTTTTGCCGCTTCGTAGGTACGGCGCTGCTGCCGCGCTTGTTACCCAGTTTTTTAATGTTTCAATTACAGAAAATGCTTAATTTAAAAGTTTGGAATGGACTTTTTAAAATTAATTTTTAAGTTTTGAATAGTTTTACAAGCAAAACAATAAAAAAACGTATGTAGGTCTAAAATTAGTTTAAAAGTACAAATTTTATCTTTATTTTTACTAATTCGAAATCACTGTTCAGGAAAATCCTAGTTTAGTGGTGATTTTAAAGTATTGTGACGTTTAATTAAATAACAAAAATTTATTTAGCACAAACTGATATATTAAAGCACTTCACCGTAGTGAAACATATCATCGTGTAGCAATTTTTATGAAGTATAGGTTTAAACTTAAGAAACTAAGAAAGCTAAGATTTTTCCAAATTTTATTTTTTTCTTTTTGTACCTTCTCTCCTACAGTAAAAGACGCTTATTCCGAACTAGTCTATTTAGCATAGTGTAAAGACTTTAAAAAAAGTTTAAAAGGGTTTTGTACATGTGCAAAAATTTTACGTTTCTTATTGACGCTTCCTGATGCAATTTAGGTTTAAGTATTTTGATCTTAAAACATAAATTACACGATTGTTTGTTTTTAGAAATCAAAATTTGAATATGATGTAATTTTTTTAAAATGCAAAATCTTTTATGAAAATTTTATTGTAAAAAATAAGTTTCAACACAGTTTTACTAGTTAAAAGTGAGTTTTAAAATCCTGATCACTTACTAGAGCATTGTACCTTTACAAAAATATCAAGTTTTTAATGGGTTAATAAAGCTTTTTTGTCTGGACCTTGTTTATTGTTAAACAAAATGCTCAAACTGGTTGATTATTAATTGACTGCGGTTCAAAAAAGTTTATCAGTTAAGATATTAATATAACTTCAATTGAAAACTTTTATTATAACCAAAAACCTGTTATATACTGTCATAGATATAAAGTCATGCAATTTTACGTTATAATTTAACGGTGGTATATTTTTGTGATAATAACAAGGAAAACTCGTGAGGAACTAAAAATCATCTGAAATTCAAATAGCGTGCGGCCACTAAATTATCAATCTTAATATATATGTTTTTAATTATAGATAATTCTCCAGAGGATTCAAAATATACGCAAATAATCATCTTTATAAACATAAAGAATCTGAAAATATCATAATATTTCAAATTCAATAGTTTGAAAGGTCGGTTTTTTTCCTACAGACTAAGCTAACGGTATATTTAATAACTAACCGATTATGAAGAGCTTTTTCGCCCTTGTCCTGTTGGGAGTAGTCTCCATGGCGTGGTCAAAGACCTCGACTGATGTGGACAGCAAAGATGAAGATGACATTTTCAAAGAGGTTTGCAATATTATTTTTAAAATTCGCGTTTTTTCTTTCTTAAATTTCGATTAAATTAGCACACCGATAAGCAGAATTCAGAATAGTTTTCTGGGTTTAGTCTAATCAGTCTACTGAAAGATGGTTTGGTTGTTTGCATTTTCTGCAGCTAGATTTTTACACGGCTCCCAATCAACAGCCTAAAACAAAACAATAGCCGAATTGTTACGCGTTCTGGGCTCTAAATGCGTATTAAAAAAGTTGTCCACTTCACTGTAACACGCGTTTTGGTGTAAGCCTTCATAGAGGCAATTTCTTCATTAAAAGATTTCGCTTCCACTATTGCAGTGACTTGCTAACGTGCTACATTAGTATGTTGTTAAAATAGTCCAAACTATAATATATAAAAGTTCTTTTACAATATTTTTGATTTCAAGTTATTTTTACGATTTGGAGACGAAAAAGCCATGGGTACTAAAAAGCCACAATTTTGGGACCTAAGGGACGCACTTTTTGTGACCAAAGAGCCACAAAAATGTCACCTTAAGGCTGGTTCATACTTATGTAAAAACGTCCTTTGGACAAAGTCCAAAGGACGTTTTTACATAAATATGAACCAGCCTTTAGAGCCAATAGAGAAACGCAAAGTGATTAGGAGAAGGAAATGGCGGGACCTTAGAGCTGGGTACCAAAGAGCCCAAAAGGGAGACACATAGTATCCAAAAAGCCAAAAGGGACAGAACTATTCAGAAATAACGTTTACATGCGTAAATCGACATCGTAAGAGGGACTAAAGAGTCAAACTTAAAAAACCGTTAATAAAATAACTTTTATATATAAATTCGAAGGTTTTAAACTTTGATATGGTTTTGTAATTATTTTTAAAGTTTAATTTTTCACACATTTGTGACAAAATTATTCTAATTAAGCAATCTTTCTTTCTGCCTATGTGTAATACTAAAAAAGTTTCTCGACGAGCGATAGAGTGACTATACGTTTGGCTTTTTGGTACTTTTTACGCTTACATATATTTAAATTTTAGCTAATAGAGACATCTTTAAGGTATTTAAATTTCTTAATTTTATTTAATTTACAAACCAAACTATAGGAAGAATAATTACAAAAATGATGCGTCCAGCAAAAAAATTTGTTATGCGTGTTTTGTGTTTGTTAAGCTATGCCTTGCAAGAAAGTCAATTTTCTCCAAAATAGAGTTTAGAAAAAATTACAAATTTTCAAAATATTCAACACAATATAAAAAAAATATGTTCCTATCCTCCAATATCATGCTCCGAAGCCCCGACCATTTCAGGCGGCGGGAGTTCTGGAGCTCTGCTCTTTAAATAAGTGATTTTAAGCTTATTAAAGCTTGAAATACATTTAAAATTATTATATTTGTATTTTTAGGGTATTAAATAAGTTTTGAAAAAAAATTAAATTTACAAAAAAAATTTTGATTTTTATTTTATTTTGCCAATAAGAAATACAATGAAGAAAATTTATAGATCTATGAATTATTAAGAATACGAATTATTTGTGAAAACACATAAACATTGAAGTGATTCAAAAAACTTAATAAAAATAAAATTTAGTTCTAAAGTTTATTGTAATGTGTTGCAATAGCAAATTCGTTAAAGTAATTAAAAAAATAAAATATGTCTCTAAACTCCCCTCTAATGTGTTTATTTAGAAAATTATGCCTTATAACGTTATTAAAAAACAAAGCGCCGTTAAAGGCTCTGAAGTCCACTTTTTCTGGCTCTTTGGTCTTAAAAAGTCAGGTTCTTAAGTCCAACTCTCTGACCTCTTGGCTCTTTTGTGTTTTTCATGATTATCTCCCATTTAGCTCTTTTTTCCCTTTCGTTCTGGCTGCTTGGCTTTTAAGTTCCATTTTTTCGGCTCTTTAATGCCTAGCTCTAACGTCCCAGGGCCTGAGACGTTAGAACGAGACGTTAAGCCAGACCTGAGACGTTAGGACAGACTCTGGGACGTCCCAGGGTCTGGCCTGTTACCATTTTTACGACCAATATAAATGAGTAATTTTTTAAAGCTCAAATTTAAAGGAAATAAAAAAAATATAAAAAACCCATTTTAATGGACAATTTTGTATTTATTTTCAATTAACCCTTTGGAATTTATTCCGCTGCATATCCGCAGAAGGGATTCCCGCCACCGCTGCTCAGTGCTGGGTGTGGCGGTCAGAGCAGGGCCGGCGCACTAAACGTGTACTGACTAGGTGCACGTTGTTTAAAACTCTTGATAATGTTTTAATTTGTAGGTTTTTTTCTCAAGAAATCTTAAAGAATTCTTTACTTGTATGGCATAAATGGCTATTTTATTAATTTTATGCGTATATTCGTTATAATCACAAGCTAATAAGGCAATAACACCTAGCTAAGGGTTAGAAAAATTCTTAATTAGGAATTAAAACTTTATTAGATTTTATTTAAAACAAATATGTATAAAACTGTTTAAATATTAAATTACCCATTTAAAAAAAGAGTCTCATAATATTTCTTAAAAAAACAACACTAAAACTAAAACATTATCAAGTGTTTTAAACAACGAGCTAACATAGATGTGGCTGTGGGACTATTTCTTTATTGTGTGTGGTTTCTCCGCGGGGATGTGACTTCTCTCAACTATAGACAGGAGCTAAATTTCAACAATTTTCGCCTGTACGGCTAAAACTGAGTATAAAATCTCATTAAAAACAATTGAAAAAAATAGAACATAAAACACTAAGTGTAACAAGTTTAAAATATCAAAGAGTTTTACTTTATTTTATTTAGAAAAACGACCTTTTAACAGATTTTATTGTTCTTCTAGACCTGTTTGCGAGGCTGTTTCTATATATTTATTATTTACGCAAATGACTCCCGGTGTGTAGATTGCGCAGTGGTTTGAGCTTTAGCTTATCGAGAAAAGGTCGGTATTTAGAGTCCTTCAAAGTCTTTGTGTTTTTTTAAATTTTGACCGCAAAACTGGCATTTTATTAGATTTTTATATTAAAGTTAAATTTAATAAAAAAATTTGAAATGTTTTTTATACACTTTTTATAAGAAAATTGACTGATTAGTGTAAATAAAAGAAAAAAATAAAAACAAATATGTCACTGTTTGCACTGAATTTTTGATGTTGCTTTTTTTGCTTTTTGCATCAATATATTCAATACATTTTGATGATATAACAAATAATTTAGTTGTTTTTTAATTCAATTAAGTTTACAGCTTAAAGACATTAAAATCAAAAATGATTAAGTAATATCAAATAAAATAATTAAAATAATTATTATTTTATTTTTTAAAATAGATTTATTGTAGTAAATAGAATGTATTGCGTCAAACTGCAGGCCCTGTTGCATTTAGCGTTTTATATTAAAATTTTCTTAGTCGATTTTAGCAAGATTTTGTTTTTTTAAACACGGTTTCAGCAGTGAAAGCAAATTTTTGAAATTTAGTTTGTAGTCTATACTTACAAGAATATATAACACAAGAGAATGTCCGACTGTACACTAAATTTTTGACCAAAATTTTGCGAGAAAAGTCGCACTTTCTAATTTGTGTGCGACTTTTCTCGCAAAAATCCGCCATTTTCTGCAAGTTTTCCCGCACTGCGATTTTTTACACAGTGTTAGTTTTCTCGCAGTGGGGACTGCGACTTCTTTCGCACTCTATGCTGCTTTATTCGCACTGCGATTATTTTCGCACTGCGAGCCTGGCCGCGCAACAAAAAAAAATAAAAACAAAGCGGAGCGAAAATTTTGTGTTTAAATGAGTAAAAGTCGTTTTTTTTTATCTTAATATGTTAAAACTTTTTAGTTTTAATAAAATAAAATCACTTTCGAACGTTTTAAAATTAAATAAAACAAGTTTCGAAGTGTTTTACTCCTTTAAAAATGACTACCAGCGTCTGTATTTTTTTTGTTGCGCGGCCAGACTCGCAGTGCGAAAATAATCGCAGTGCGAAAATAATCGCAGTGCGAATAAAGCAGCATAGAGTGCGAAAGAAGTCGCAGTCCCCACTGCGAGAAAACTAACACTGTGTTAAAAATCGCAGCGCGGGAAAACTTGCAGAAAATGGCGGATTTTTGCGAGAAAAGTCGCACACGAATTCAAAAGTGCGACTTTTCTCGCAAAATTTTGGTCAAAAATTTAGTGTACAGTCGGACATTCTCTTGTGTTATATATTCTTGATACTTATAAGAAGTCACATCCCCGCGGCCTAAACACACACAATAAAGAAATACTAATAATGGTAACTTCAAATAAATTTATTACAGAACCTAGTCAGCACGCGTTTGGTGGAATGGCCCCAGTGGGGCCCTGACGCGGATTTTAACACAGTTCAGCGTCGACGCGGAACCCTTTTACGGCTTTGCAGCAGTTTTAAGGCGAAAAAATCCCAAAGGGTTAAAATTCAAAATTTGCATACTGTTCATTTGGGCGCAGAAAATTTTTATAACTGCGAGAAAATCAAGTTTTTTATAGCACAGGGAACAGTTTACAGAGCCAAGGAATTTTGTCGGTACCCAGATAATCATATATTATAGTTTTTTTAATAAATATTTATTAAATTAAAAAAATCATTATTCACGCTAATGAAACAAAAACAATAAGTTTTTCCACAAATCAATAAGCAAACTTTAGCATTAGTAACAGTTTTTAGTTACTGGATTACAGATTATAAGGTCTGTTAAAAAATGATTGAGACTGGGACGAAATTTCAGGCGAGAATATCTCGCTAAGGGTGCGATTGCTTTATACAAAAATTTTATTGGTGTATGGAGTTCAATATTAAGTAAGTATTCGTTAATGTAATTAGTAATTAATTACTATCACATGTAATCTCCAGTACTTAGTAAGATATTAGGCTTATTATAAAATCAAAAAAAAATGGTGTGTAATCGGGAATGGTTGAACAACTTTTGCAGTTAATTTAGATTTTCGAGGTAGGAGCGAACAGTTTCATTCGATGCACTGCATTTTTTATGTTTTTTGAGAAAAATAAATCGAATAAATAAATAATTATTTTATTAAACTGCATATAATAAATATTATTAAACTGCATTGTTTATTTCTAGATCGGAATGAACATCATTGAATTGGATTTGTCTTCCGAAGAAGCTGAGGACGATTCAGTAGTGAATAAAGCTTTAGAAAAGGTTTTTATTTAAAAAAATTGAAAAAAATTTAATGTTTCTTAATTTAAAAGTTTTGACAATTTATGTAAGAATGATGTGCCCTGTAGAAAGACCTTAATTAAGCATATTTTGCAAAATAAACCTGTAGATATTTTATCCCGTCAGGATTTTAAGGACCCTTAAAATGTCATATAGTATTAATAATCACGTCATATATGTTTTGCTCTGTGGGAATGGTCGTGGGAGGAGCTGTTTTAATCAATTAGCGCGTGGGATAAAATTGATCTCCAATGAATGAGACATCTCCATTTTTTCCTTAGCGCTAATTGGCTAAAAGTGATTCTATAACTTTATAACTCTGTGAAGATTTTTAACACTAAACAACTTCCGTTTAAATAAGAGGGTTTTTTTTACCATCGTGATATCAGTGTATAGTCAAGGCTTGAACGTGTACACGGGTATAAAGTTTTGTTAAAAAAGTCGCACGTGGGACTTTTTCGCTTAAACAATTTCCTGTGCACTCACAACTGCTTGTCTTTAACATCGATTTTTTTATAAAATCAACACTATGATTTACTCGCAGAGCGATTTCTTGTGCAGTAGCGCAGGGAAGTCGCAATATTAATTAAAAAAAACTGAAAAAGTTGCTGCGCAGGAAAACTGACGGAAAATTAGCCATTAAATATTTAAATTGCACTTACCGTGATATTAAAGGGTAGAAACATCACTAGTTGTTACATAGTGTTAACAATATTATTTTTAATTCAGTGAATTCAGTTAGCGTACTTAAAGGTAAACCAAACCAAACGTAGCTGCAACAGTGCTCACGTAACTATTTTAGGCACGCCTACATGACTTTCATGCGAAAAAACTTTTGTCGTTTACACAAGATTAACAATTTTTAGAAAATTTAATGCCTTTGTGAAAATTATAATTTATAAATCAAATGTTAAAGTTTCTCCTGATAGTTTTCACTGCAAGGCGTTTAGCAGTAAACCAATTGTAGAACATAGCAAAAATTACAGTTTTTTAATCACATAAAAATAATATTTTAGAAAATCGAAATGACAAAAAATTCGACAAATTGGCAAAAAGTAGGAAAAAAATGATGTTTTTGTTTTTAATTTATGTAAATAAAATTCAAAAACTGTAAAAAATCTTTAAAAAAATTTATTAACATGAAAATGAAGATTTGGTTTTATGAGGGTTAGACGTCCTCACCTCTGTCATAGCGACTACGCCTTAACTGATTGCGCCACGGCATCATACCGAAATTAGATACAAAAACACATATATAAACAAACAAAATACTCCGTATTAAATTGAATCTTATTGGTTGATAAAGTAACGTCAGATTCTCGTGATTTTAGCGGTTACTTATTGGGGGGCATTTTTTAATCCAATGAACAACTGTTGCAGCCACGCTGGGTTTACCTTTAGTTTGTGGTGTATTTTATATAATGATGTTTCTACCCTCCAATATCGAAGCTCTTGAGCTTCGAGATTTGCTCAGGACAGGAGGAAACCCCAAAGCTCCGAAGTTCACTAACTTTAAAACTTATTGATGAAATTTCTTGAGCCACCAACATTACGATTAACGCCCCGCGTTGATTTCAGTTATACGGAACATTGTGAAAAACACTACTCGATACTGGGATACAGATTTCTTCATTTATATAAGCTATTATTTAAATCCGCACCTATCATAACACAATGTTGTGATGTGACCCAGTCTTGTTTAGAAGTACGATCCAATAAACATGTTGGTTTTAAAAGCTCACTATTTTTTAAAACTATTTTGTTTTAATGATTTTTTAATGGATTTTTCTTAAAAATAAATTAAAGGTAAACCAAACGTAGCTGCAGAAGTGTTCTCACGTGACTGAATTTGAGCACGCCCACGTAACTTTAATTAGGAGAAATTTTTTCGTTCACACAAGATCAGTAATTTTTAGAAAATGCAATCTGTTTTGCTGAAAGTGATAAATTATAAATCAAATGTTAAGGTTCTCCTAAAGGCCGGTTCACACCGTGATGACAGTGGATAGTGCATAGTTGATAGTGGATAGTACGTTAACACCTGAATTGCCTCGGATTGTGGATAGTTGATAGTGGATTGTGGATAACCGTTATCACCTGAGTAAAATAACCTCCGATAGTTGATAGTGGATAACCGTTAGCACCGGAATTACCTTGGATAGCGGATAGAGTTTGTAATAGTGGATAGTGGATAAGGCAAGTTGCTGCCTGCAGCAATTTTGTACTGCTGGCAAGCCAAATTAGAAGATACTTTTTCTTTTGTTTTTTGCTTAAATCGTGCTTTTTCTTTGATTTTACAAAAATATTTTTATAAATTTCGATTATTTAAAGTAAAATATTTTTTTAAGTATTTTTATGAAATTTTTTTTTTTTTGAAATTAAGTTAAATTCAGTTTAAACCAATGGTTTTTAAAAAGGTTACGAAAATTTACAAGGTACTTCTTTTAACTTATGTATTGGGTAGGGGTTAAAAATCTATATATACAATATTACCTAATGTCTGTGTGTGTGTGTGTGTGTGTGTGTGTGTGTGTGTGTGTGTGTGTGTGTGTGTGTGTGTGTGTGTGTGTGTGTGTGTGTGTTTTTATTTTAATTTCGGTATGATGCCGTGGCGCAATCAGTTAAGGCGTAGTCGCTATGACAGAGGTGAGGACGTCTCAACTTCTCATAAAACCAAATCTTCATTTTCATGTTAATAAATTTTTCAGAGGTTTTCAGTTTTTGAATTTTATTTACATAAATTAAAAACGAAAACATCATTTTTTTCCTACTTTTTGCCAATTTGTCGAATTTTTTGTCATTTCGATTTTCTAAATATCTTTATGTGATTAAAAAACTGTAATTTTTGCTATGTTCTACAATTGGTTTACTGCTAAACGCCTTGCAGTGAAAACTATCAGGAGAAACTTTAACATTTGATTTATAAATTATAATTTTCACAAAGGCATTAAATTTTCTAAAAATTGTTAATCTTGTGTAAACGACAAAAGTTTTTTCGCATGAAAGTCATGTTAACATATAAAAAATGGTCTTACGTGAGCACTGTTGCAGCTACGTTTGGTTTGGTTTACCTTTAAGTACGCTAACTGAATTCACTGAATTAAAAATAATATTGTTAACACTATGTACAGACTAGTGATGTTTCTACCCTTTAATATCATGCTCCTATCTCGGGCCATTTAAAGCAAAAGGAGCTCCGGAGCTTTACAGTTTTGTGCTTTTAATGAGCGATTTTATTTTTAGAACCAAATTCTGAGAAAACTCTAAAAAACCCCAAACTCTGAAAAAAATTCATGCCTGTGTGCTGCAAATAGAAAATTTTTGCTCCGTATCTTCGGTCATTTAAATTGGAAGGCGCTCTCCAGCTCCGTCTTTTAAATAACTAAAATTCATTCAATCTAGAAATATGTCTTAAGTAAGTTATTTTTTCTATTTTTTTAAGACTGTTTTTAATGTTTTAATAAATTTTTGAAAAATTTTTACAAAATCATTCGGACTCCTTAAACCGAAACCCTACCGATATATAGACAGCCACAAAACCAGCGTAAAAAAAATTGTTACCCAACATAAATTTTCGGGGAAAGAGACTCAAACTAATCAGTGGTGATTTAGGCGCCTGTGTCACTCCGGAATTACAAGTAACAACGCGTAAGTATACTAGTAGTGTTTCCGGAAGCTCTAGAGCTTCGGAGCGGATCTCCGCTTTTCGGTACTCCAGAGCAATCCCGGGGCTCAAGAGCTCCGTCCAATTTTTGTACTAATCTCATCAATAATTTAAAAAAAAAATTTCCAAAAAAAATTTGTAAACTAGGGTGAGCGATAATTCGTTCAGTTACGTATTGCTCTACTAACAGCATGTTCACTACCACCTATTAAAAAGATCTTATTTTTCTTTAAATTTTTCTAATAATGTTATAACAATATTCTTTAGTTTTAATATATTTGTCATATTTAATCAGAATAATTGATTTTTGAAAGCATATATTAGAAAATAATATAATAAAATGGTTAAATTAAAAAAAGGTTTTAATATCCAAATAGTTATTAAGTTCTGTTCACATCTTAGCCACTACGCCAAACGGCCAATAGTCATTTATAAAAAAACATTTAAAAAGCTGTAAACAACATTTATTTATTTTGCTATAATTTCGTTTCAAATATTGTAAAAAATGTCTAAAAAAATTGATCAAGTAAAAAAATGTTTAAAAAATTTATAAAGTAAAAAAATCAAAAAAATATTTTTAAGATTTAATATCCTTAGTTGCATTATTAGGATAACAATATATGACTGGCTTGTTTTTATAATTGTTTTTGTTGGTTTAAAGTGACTTGATTAAAGCAACTGTGTTACAGGGCAAAATTTTCCTGATCAATCCAGTAATACTGTTTTGGTTTGTCAACTGCCTATGGTTGTTGGACACTGCAAGGCTGCACTCCCATTTTTTTATTACAATAAGAACACAGGCCAATGTGAACAATTTACTTACGGTGGTTGTGGTGGCAATGGAAACCGTTTCTTAACTTCCCAAGAGTGTGAAGATACGTGCCGTAATAATTCTGGTAGGTGTTTTTGTTAGGGCAACTGTGTTACAGGGCAAAATTTTCCTGATCAATCCAGTAATACTGCTTTGGTTTGTCAACTGCCTATGGTTGTTAGACACTGCAAGGCTGAACTCCCAAGTTTTTATTACAATAAGAACACAGGCCAATGTGAACGTTTAATTTACGTGGTTGTGGTGGCAATGGAAACCGTTTCTCATCTCACCAAAAGTGTGAAGATACGTGCCGTTATAATTCTGGTAGGTGTTTTCGTTAGCTTATAAGCATTTAAAATAGAACAACGCAGTTAAATTTTGATGGCAGATTTTTTTCTAATTAATTTTAGTAAAATAAATTGAACTGATGATTCAATTTCGTCATCTGTTGTTCTAAAAAAATCGTTATCCTCCATCATCATCACATGACAATAATAAAATACAATGCCAAAAATATTCTATTTGTTATTTCTAATTTAGCGTGTTTTAATCATGAACACTTTAAAAACTTTAAATCAGTTTAAAAAATTTTTTTCGACGTAAGAAGCCTTGAGGCCAGTTCACTAACAGTGTGTTCACTACCACCTATGTTAGCCGAATATGAAAAAAATCTTATTTTTTAAAATTTTTCTAATAATGTTATAACAATATTCTTTAGTTGCAATATAATTGTTGTATTTAATCAGAATAACTGATTTTTCAACGCATATATTAGAAAAAAATATAATAAAATGATTAAATAAAAAATACAGTTTTAGTATCCAAATATAACTATGGAGTCCTTTAGGGCTGTCCTGTTGTTGAATATTATTAAAATCATTGTATTTTTGCAGGGCGATTAAACACAAAAATAATTTGAAATTATTTCATGGGTGGCGCGGAAGCGCCATGGGGCGATTTAGCCCCGTGGCGCCGCGCCAACCATAATAAGAGAACGTAGGTAATTTTTGAGATTCATGTTCATCTTCTTAATATTATTCTAACGCTCAATTCTTAAAATCGATATTCCTCCTTCGTTATTGATTAATCAAAAATAAACATGGGCTCTTTCGAAAGAAGAAAGAATTACGCAACTTTCTTATGAGCCACTTTTTTCATTTAGGTCTTTGTTATCGAATTATTGATCAAAATAATAAATTGAAAAAATAGACAATAAAAACTCCCAACTGCACAATAACAGCCTTTTGGCAACAATAAGGATTGTACAGAGCAGACAAAGAGCAGTCCGTCATAGAAACCGCACAAAAAAAGCAGATCGGTTTTAATTGGTGGCAGAAACCGAACCAGTTCCTAGCACCATCTGCTTCAACCGCGGGGAAAACGGCAAAAACAACATAGTACTTTTTTTAATTCTTAGATTACCGATGACAAAATTAATTCAAAGTTTTATTAAAAAAATAAGGTGTCAGTGGCACGGGGGCGCCACGCGGCGGTTTAGCCCTAGGGCACCCACAGCAGACAGCACCACAGCACACTATAATTAGAGAACGTTAGGAAAATTTTTAGTAATTTATGTTCATCTTCTTCTATTTATTATTATAATCGTAACGCTCATTATCTTAAAATCAATATTCTTAATCGTTCACGTGGCGATTTAACCCTGCAGTACCACACCAACTATAATCAGAGAATCTAGATAAAATTTGTAATTTATGTTCATCAACCTCTTCTTTTATTTTTTTCCACCAAAAAATAACTGCCATCCCCGGCGGCCCTGGAGCACCCACCGCCATTCAGCCCCATCGGCACCCAAAAAAAACACCCCTCTAGGCAAAAAGATAACCCGAAAACAATACTCCACCCAAAACTTATTCAACAACACAAAGTTTTTAAAACAAAACATTTACCCTACAAACAACACTTCCCTAAATTATAAAATATAAAATACAGTCTAACCATAAAAATATAAACCCAACTTCCCACCCGATAACTAGAGCACCTGGTAAATTTTGTAATTCATGTTTATCATCTTTTTCTTCTTATTATTATTTATATTTTAAATAAAATTACTATAATTGCAATCATTGGTGGTGCGGGGGTGCCACACTGCAATTTAACACACGGCACCGAGCCAACTATACTTAGAAAACGTGAGTAAATTTTGTAATTCATGTTCGTCATCTTCTTTACCTTTAGTATTTTTACATTAAAAATCATAATTGCAATCATTGGCCACGCACGTCATCGCGCCAACTATATTTAGAGAACGTAGGTAAACTTTGTCTGGAGCGCCACTGCACTGCACTAACTATAATTGAACATCGTGGGTAAATTTTGTAATTTAAATTCTTCTTCTTATTATTATTTTTTATCTCAAAAAGTATATCTCGGCAACGGAATGATTATAAACATATGTCATTGCGTAGCTAAAACTATAGTTTATTAGGCTATTTTTTAATTTTATTCAAAAAAAGTGGTAGACTAGTCTTGAAAAATGCTCTAAGAATAAAGCAGTAAAAAGGGGCGATTTTTCCCAGGGCGTATGTTTAGACAGAAAAGATGTGGACTAGTCTGAGATGGACATTATTTGGACTATAGGAAATTTGCATTTGGTTTGGGCAGCTGCTCACTAAATAAAAATTTCTACCATATGATAATGATTTGTTTATTCATTGATCTAATCACACAGCACTGTTGCATTTTTTTTAGTTTGATGAAAAATCATACTCACAGCAATCTTTGATCAGCGCAAAATCGCAACTTTTTCAAATTTACAGTTGTTTTTTACACATACAAATATAACCTTCTAATTTAAAAAGTGGTGATTTCGCGCTTGTCAAAGATTGCTGTGAGTATGATTTTTTAAATCTACATTTTATCAAACTAAAAAAATGCAACAGTGCTGTGTGATTAGATCAATGTATAAATAAATCATTATCATTTTTTATTTGGTGAGCAGCTGCAAAAACCAAATGCAAATTTCCTATAGTCCACATAATGTCCATCTCAGACTAGTCCACATCTTTTCTGTGTAAAAATACGCCCGGGGAAAAATCGCCCTTTTTCCTGCTCTATTCTTAGAGCATTTTTCAAGGCTATTATACTACGTTTTAACCTGATAAAACATGACCTTCGTCAGAAAATTTTAACGTAAGTGGATAAATGGGTTTTTACCACTTACGTTAAAATTTCCTGAGAAAGGCCTGTGTTTTATCAGGTTGAAACGTAGACTAAATAATTTTAAATTATTTCTGTCTTTATTGGCCATGCAACAATACAATAATTTTAATAATATTAATATCCAAATAGTTATTAATAGCTTGTATTTAAAAGAAATATTCATTT
Organism: Microlaimidae sp. YZB2_3; assembly: GCA_030248175.1. NCBI lineage: Eukaryota > Metazoa > Nematoda > Chromadorea > Desmodorida > Microlaimidae > Microlaimidae sp. YZB2_3. The sequence goes on from JASAMX010008434.1 coordinate 27,445, forward strand.
TATTGTTAAAATATTATGTTTTCCAATCTAAACTGAAAAAAATTGTTAAATTTTACAAGAGAAAAAAGCAAATTTAAGCAGTAAAAACTGTTTCCATAGCCGACTAAATTAGCTGGTATTTCACATGCGGTTAGGGGACCGCCCCCCGGTGGATTCTAACCTGCAGTGCTGAGGTAGCTAGTCGAAAGTTCTAGTTCTAGTTCTAGCCAGTCTAGCTAGTCGGATGTTCTAGCTAGGCGGACGTTCTAGCTAGTCGGACAGAAGCTAGTCGAGATAATGTGTTTGCCTAAAAAAACCTAAATTTTTTTTATGAAAAAATGTTTGGCAATTTCAGTCTCGATTTTACATCCCAATCTATTGTGCAGAAAAAAACAGTGCATTATGTACCAAATTTACTATTTTTTATGAAAAACGATCCAATAAAGCATTCTCAAATGTTATTAAACAGATAATTTCTTTAAAAAATAAAAAGACAACAAAAAAAATGAAATCACTTTGTAAGTGCAGTATACTAATTCATGTTTAATTTTTATTGCTGTTTAATTAATACTAATCGGCGGTTACATTGAGAAAAAAATTTTATTACACCAAAAATTTATTCCCAACTGTTAAAGAGTTTTTAACGAGAATACCGCTTGGTTATTTCAAATGTTGTTTTTTATACACCGTTTTTTTAAAAGAAAACATTTGTACTTAGCGGATTTTAATAAAACTTAATATAAATCATGCTAGGGTACCAAAAAGCTCGAATTTTAAATTTGGTTCAATTCAAAAAATTATTAAATGAGTAAATCATTTAAATAAAATTTAATCATGGGTGGCGCGCCACGGGGCGATTTAGCCCCGCCGTGCCGCGCCAATCATAATTAGAAAACCTTAGTAAATTTTGAAATTCATGTTCATCTCTTTTTTTTCCTCTTTTTATTATTATTATTCTAACGTTCAATTCTTAAAATCGATATTCCTCTTTTGAATAAACAAGGGTTCGTTGAAAAAAAGAAAGAATTACGCAACTTTTTTAGGAGCCACTTTTTTTATTTAGGTCCTTGTTATCGATTTATTGATCAAAATAATAAATTGAAAAATAGCGAAATAAAATTTTCTAACCGCACAATAACAGCCTTTTGGCAACAATAAGTATTGTACAGAGCAGACAGTAGACAGCTTCTCATAAAAACTGCACAATAACAGCGACGGCTGTGCTCGGTTCCTATTGATGACGGAAATCGCACAGTGCCATACACTTTAACCGCGCTGAAAACGGGTCAAAACAATAAAATATTTTTTGTTAATACTTGATTTACTAATAAAAAAATTAATTTTATTTTATTTCATAAAAAAGTTGAAATTATCGGTGGCGTGGGAAGCCCCGCGGCAGTTTAGCCAAGCCTCTGTAATCCAATACGTAAAGTTTTCAACATAATTATCCTCAAAATCATATTTTGTCCTATAACAATTATACACAGTGTCTATAGGTAAATTAGGTGTTCTGCCATACAACAAAGCAAAAGGCGAATACTTAGTAGATTCTTGTTTTGCCGTATTATATGCAAAAGTAATCAGAGGTAGCACCTCATCCCAATCTTGATGATGATTACGTGTGTAAATTGCCAATCTATCTGCTAAAACTTTGTTTAACCGTTCAGTTAACCCATTAGTTTGGGGGTTATAAGGTGTAGTGTTTAATTTTTTAGTATTCATATATTTTAATATTTCGGTAACCATATTACTCACAAAATTTGTTCCTTGGTTGGAAAGTAGCTCTAAAGGACAGCCGTGTATACAAAGTACCTGTTCTACTAATTCTTGAGCGACCATCTCTGCTTTTTGATCTCTTGTAGCTACGGTTATTGCCCATTTACTTAAAAAATCTGTGAAAACTAGTATAATGTTTATTACCATTATAAGTTTCAGTTAAAAGTCCCATAAAATCTACGGATATTCTGTCAAATGGTTTCGTGTTTACTTTTATCGGATTTAATGGTGATTTTGGGTTTTTGGGCGGGTTTTTCCGAGCGTTACATAAAATACACGTTTGTACCCAATGCTGAACATCCTTCCGCATTCCCGTCCAAAAAATCTTTGTTGAACCTTATCCAAAGTACGCCTAAAATTAAAATGACCTCCAAACACATCGTTATGCGCGGCTTCAATCGCGTTCCGCCGCCTTCCGGCTGGTAAAACAATTTGATCAGGAAAAGACTCGTTAAATTTACTGTTCTCTGGTGGAATATGAAATAATACTCCGTCCCGTCACAAAAAATTTTTAGCCTCTGTTTGAAAACGTTCTAAATTATTTGAATTTTCCGGACATATTTTGTGCTCTAAAAAATTTATTATACTAAGCAAATCCTCATTTGCGCGCTGTTCCTTCTTAAGCTTCCTATCTGGGATAATGTGACTTATCATATTTCGCAAACGGTCTATTGTATTTATCACCTTCTCTGAAAAAGCCCATGACAAAGCATTGGCGTTTGCATTTGCTACGCCCGATTTGTGTTCTATTTTCATGTTTGGTATATACGCTTGTAATTTCAGTGCCCATCTTTGTAAACGCTCATTAGGTGTTTTCAGATTCAATAACCATTTTAAACTCGAATGATTTGTAAGTACAGTGAAATCGTGCACATACAAATACGGCCAAAAATGTTTTATAAAATGAACAACTACAAGCGCTTTACGTTCCGTTGTTAAATATCGCCGTTCAGTTTTTGATAAAGCACGGGACGCATAAGCATTGAGTTTTTCGACTCCTTCAAACTTCTGACTTAGAACCCCCCAATCCCGAAATCGCTGGTATCTGTAGCTAAAATAAAAGGTTTACTAAAATCAGGATGGGCTAAAATTGGAGCTGAAAGTAAATGATCTTTTAATGTTTTAAATGCCTGTTTTTCTTTTTCCCCAAATGGAAATAGTGTATTTTTAGTAGCTAAATTATTGAGTGGGGCCGC
>JASAMX010008435.1:0-10838 GCA_030248175.1 Microlaimidae sp. YZB2_3
GTTCTTCGTTCAGTTTGATCTTATTTCGAGTGCATATTTTGATTGTTGCTATTGTTGTAGGGTAGTGCATTTAATTTCGGCACTTTTCCCAATTGGGCATTTTTGATTTTGGACTATATCTTTGGTAATCCTGGACGGAATACGACGTTTAATAGATCAAATGAGAGCTAATTATATGTAGATGACTGTCGTGAGTCTTTTTTATTTGTTATGTTATGATATTTTCATGTGAAACTGTGTGATTTATAATTTTAAAAAAATGTTACTCGTTTTTAGAACATGGGCATTTCATGATTACGCAATAAATTGGTTTAAAAATTAAATTGTCCAGGTAAAATTGAGTCTAATTTCCGAATTTTTAGTCCCCGTGGTTCTACGTTGCGTCTTTGGTGAGCGTTATAAAATAAAATAGTGTAATTTCGGCACACTATTGCTGTAGGTAAAAACGGGTTGAATTTAGTGGTTGGGTGGTAAATTATAGTTGTAAATAGTTAAAAGACAACAATGAAATGTGTAGGAGTCATAGCACTGCACTTAAACTCGATTAAGGGGGTCTTTTTAAAAAGTGCCGAAATTAAATGCACTTTTTTCCCAAATTTTCCTCATTTTAATACCATTTAGCATTTTAGCTGTAACTTTTTTCCAGTTACACGTTGAACAACAAGTAAAAGTTTAAATTAAAGAAAACTGTATGGAGATAATGATTGGTTTTTAAATTTTTGAAAATAATGATTTTTTGACTGAGAAACAATCGATTGTTTGTAAAGTGCCGAAATTAAATGCATACATTTAATTTCGGCAATTTTCCATTTTTTTAAAAACTGATTTAATTAAGTAAAAAAACAACTTTCGTACAGTGAATTTTTTATGACGCAACGCAGTATCGTAAAACCTTTAAAATGAGCTATCAAACATAAAAGAAGAAAAATATTGGGGAAGATCTATTCTGCGACACCGCCTCATAAGATAGAAGTAGCGACTCGAAAACGTCTGCTGTTACTTTTGTAAGACGCAAGACAGTCGCTTGTCTTTCAATTTCTTTAAAACAAAACGGTTTTGACATAATAAAAACAATTTTAGTTCATTTGTTTTATATAACAAAACGACTTTCTATATTTTTTTTCTATTTATTGTTTTCATTGCGTTTTAATTTAACAAAAAATCGATTGGTTTGCAGACGCTAATTAACCTAAAATCACACTCTAAAGTCAGTATTTAGAAATCATTTGGTAAATGTTTACAAAAATTGTAAGCGTCCTATCATTTTATATAAAATAGAGTTTTTTTACAACGATTATGTCGAATAAAGCAGGTTTCCACCTTGCATTCTCTTCGAAGTTTCCCAGTTGTCATTTTGATTTATAAACCCGTTTTACGCCTCAGCAGACAATGAGTCCTCAGCTCAGTGGTAGAGCTTCCGACTAACACTGACGGGCACCGAGTTCAATACCCCCGCAGCGTTTGTGTTTACTTTTTTATCCAAAACCATTTAAATTATTTTTTTTAAATTTACATTTTTTAATTTGTTACAGTTAGCAGTATTGCCCAGTTATTTCCTGCTTTGAAAAATTAAAACACATTTCAATTTATTAACTTTTATTACCGCACGTTCGTTTGCCCCTTTTCCGGTTTTTGCATGCGTTGTAATGTCTTTCAATTTCTTTAAAACAAAACAGTTTTGACATAATAAAAACAATTTTAGTTCATTTGTTTTATATAACAAAACGACTTTCTATATTTTTTTCATATTTCGTTGTTTTTTTCTGTTCGCAAACGCTCCGTCAACATGTTGAACATTCCACAGTGTGGATTATTTTACATTTTCCATGTGGAAACTTCAACAAAAAGCGTAGGATTATCTACAGTGTTATGTGGAAAGATTATCATGTGGATTGTCAACAAAACTGTGGATTATTCCACAGAAATTTGTACAGATTTCCGTTCGCATTTTTTGTTTGTTTACAAGCGCAAGATAAAATGTAGAATTATCTACATGTGGAAATTCAAGCAAAAGCGTGGAATTTTCTACAGTATTCCGTAGAAAAATTGTCACGTAGATTATTCAACAAATTGTAGATTATTTCACAACGCGTTGTGGATTTTTTTACGTGATAAAAAATCGACACCGTTGAATAATCTACCTACAATTTGAACAATTGTTTAACACACAGTCAGACATTCTCTACTCTTATGCATTCTTGTCATGACGCACACATCGAAAAAGCTCAAATATCCACACTTACGCAGCTACTGTGATACCAACCTCCTCTGTGATACCAACCTCCTCTGAGTCTAATTTCCGAATTTTTAGTCCCCGTGGTTCTACGTTGCGTCTTTGGTGAGCGTTATAAAATAAAATAGTGTAATTTCGGTACACTATTGCTGTAGGTAAAAACGGGTTGAATTTAGTGGTTGGGTGGTAAATTATAGTTGTAAATAGTTAAAAGACAACAATGAAATGTGTAGGAGTCATAGCACTGCACTTAAACTCGATTAAGGGGGTCTTTTTAAAAAGTGCCAAAATTAAATGCACTTTTTTCCCAAATTTTCCTCATTTTAATACCATTTAGCATTTTAGCTGTAACTTTTTTCCAGTTACACGTTGAACAACAAGTAAAAGCTTAAATTAAAGAAAACTGTCTGGAGATAATGATAGGTTTTTAAATTTTTGAAAATAATGATTTTTTGACTGAGAAACAATCGATTGTTTGTAAAGTGCCGAAATTAAATGCATACATTTAATTTCGGCAATTTTCCATTTTTTTAAAAACTGATTTAATTAAGTAAAAAAACAACTTTCGTACAGTGAATTTTTTATGACGCAACGCAGTATCGTAAAACCTTTAAAATGAGCTATCAAACATAAAAATCAGGCCATACAGTGAAAAGTTACATTGGAAAAACGAAAAAATGCCGAAATTAAATGCACTACCCTAGTATTTGTCAAGATATTGGGTTTCCTGTACAAAAAAACCCGTGATTTTTTGCTAAAAAACCAAACGACGGCAGTAATTTTATTAAGTTTGTCCCACAATTTTGCCGTCACTTCAAATTTTTAGCAAAACAATCGCGGGGTTTTTTGTACGGGAAACGCAATATCTCGACAAATACTGCACCAATCTTAACAATCAAGGTATAAATTAAAGTAGAAAGTACATGCTTTTTTCCAGTGCATAAGTTTTAACTTAAATTGTTATACCTATTGAGCAATTTTTCACGTACAGAATAGTCGAAAAACGCCATTTTTAGAGGGCCATATCTCCTAAGCCACTGGAGATATTTTAATGAAAAAATTTTGTGGGCTATTGGGGACAGGGATAAGGTTTTCACAATAAATAATCAAAATCGAAGACAAAAAGTTTGACTCGATACCGCACCTTTAAGCCAAGTTTTAATTTGCTTTGAAAGCCTTTTACGTCTAGATTATTTTAATTCTTAATTTATTTTTTTCAACAATAAAGTTTAAAATTTATCTATAATTGACTAATACCTATGAGAAAATGGACCAGTGCTTTTATTAATGTAGGAACTTAAATAATGTATTAATTTATTTTTAAAACTTATGGTGTCATCCATAGAACTTCGGGCTGGAACTCACCAACATTAGCAGTCCGGATTTTTAAAATCCTAAAAAATAAAATTCGATAAATCTCAAATAAATCGAAAACGAATGTGTTTTGTTAAATGAAATTGTAAAAAGCAGTAGTGCGAAAAATAATCTATGTAGATTTTACAAAAAAATTAATGTATTCGATGGTCTGAACAGACAAGAGATTCTTAACTCCTTGTGTGTTTTGGTAAAAAAAACCAAACACCAAATTTCGGAATTCAATATTAAATGTGCTCGAAATCCATCAGTTTTGTGAAATTTTTGGAAAATATATTAGAAAAAACGTGTTTCATAGATAATTAGAGGATAAAAATTTTATTTGCGAATTTATTTCACGATTATTATAATATATTATTTTTATATTTTGAAAATGAAACGTGTGAAATGAAGAGAAAATTGAAAATTTCAAACCTGTTTCAAAAATCGATTTGATTAATTGGTGAATGTTTATTAATTACTGGTTTCTAGGCCAATTCTGACTTTAATTTGTAGCGTTTAAAAGTAAATAACTTTCTAATTTAGGAAATAAATTATGGTTTTTTTAGTCAAAAACGATTTTTAAACTTAGGCATTTTTTAAGGCTGGTGGTAGCTAATTTTTTGTTAAACTTTTCCTTATTCAAAACTAAGTTCCTGTTTAAATTTTCCAAAAGCCTGCTATTTAAAGTATTCGCGAATTTTTTATCCAATATTTTATGATTTTTATAATAAAAACGCATCAAAATTTGCCAATTTCTTATCGATTAAAAAAAATTAAGTGGTTTTAGTTTTTATAATTGAATTCTGAAATTTGGAGTTTGGTTTTTTTTACCAAAACACACAAGGAGTTAAGAATCTCTTGTCTGTTTAGACCATCGAATACATTAATTTTTTTGTAAAATCTACATAGATTATTTTTCGCACTACTGTTTTTCACAATTTCATTCAACAAAACACATTCGTTTCCGATTTATTCAATAGGGTAGTGCATTTAATTTCGGCACTTTTTTGTTTTTCCGATGTAACTTTTTACTGTATGGCCCGATTTTTATGTTTTATAGCTCATTTTGAAGCTTTCACAATATTGCGTTGCGTCACAAAAGTTTTAATGTACGAAAGCATTTTTTTAATTAATTAAATAAGTTTTTAAAAAAATGGAAAATTGCAGAAATTAAATATGTGCATTTAATTTCGGCACTTTACAAACAATCGATTGTTTCTCAGTGAAAAAAATCATCATTTTCAAAAATTTAAAAACCTATCATTATCTCCAGACAGTTTTCTTTAATTTAAGTTTCTACTTGTTGTTCAACGTGTAACTGGCAGAAAGTTACAGCTAAAATGCCAAATGGTATCAAAGTGAGCAAAATTTGGGGAAAAAGTGCATTTAATTTCGGCACTTTTTAAAAGGACCCTTTTAATCGAGTTTAAGTGCAGTGCTATGACCCCTACACATTTCAACGTTGTTTTTTAACTATTTACAAATACAATTTAACATCCGACCACTTAATTCAATCCGTTTTTACCTACAGCATATGAGTGCCGAAATTACACTATTTTATTTTATAACGATTGCTCACCACAGACGCAACTTAGAACCACAGGGATTAAAAATTCGAAAAATAGACTAAGTTTTACCAGGACAGCTTAATTTTTAAACCAATTTATTCATGACGTATTTATAAATTGACCAATTTATAAAATAACGTAATCATGAAATGCCCATGTTCTAAAAACGAGTAACAAATTTATTTTTTATAAATCACATAATTTCACATGAAAATATCATAACATAACAAATAAAAAGCTCACGACAGTCATCTACATATAATTATCTCTCATTTGAGCTATCAAACGTCGTATTCCGTCCAGGATTACCAAAAATATAGTCCAAAATCAAAAATGCCCAATTGGGAAAAGTGCCGAAATTAAATGCACTACCCTATTTATCGAATTTTATTTTTTAGGTTTTCAAAAATCCGGACGGCCAATGTTGGTGAGTTCCAGCCCTGATGCACTTCGAACTGGGACCGTTTTACACAGAGTGGACGCTGATTTTCGGTTCCAGTCTAGTTTGGTAATCGAAAAGTGGACTGGGTCCAATAATGCCTCATTTTTCATTCCACATTTGAACGTGTGTTGCTGTATAAATTACAGGCCATCAAAAAGTTTATATATAACTTAATTTCAAATTTTCAAAGTGAAAGTTCAAAATTAAAAGCCGGACTGGGTCTGAAAATAGAGTAAAAAACCAACCCAGTCCATTTTTGGTGACCAAATTGAACTGTGACCGAAAACCAAAGACTGGTATGCGTAAAAACGACCCCAGTATGGAATGTACTGGGTCCGAAAGCTTGACAAATACCACCGTTAGTGTAATAATATAAGAAATTTTTAAAACTTTAAAAAATTTATAATTCGTACTGAAAACCTCAGCTTATCGTGGCAACGGCCCAGCTGGTCCATATTTAAACATATAATGGTGAATGAAGTTACGCACATTTGGATTAAATCAATAACAGTTTTATAACTTTTTTTTTCAATGTTAGATACAATACATTAATGGTTGCAATATTTTAAGATATAAGATTTGTTTACAATTTTTTCCGTTGAGCGTCTCACTTGTCGGTTTCTTTATCCAACAAGTTAGAAGAGCAAGAAAAAAATTCCAGCACAATAATCTTCCAGCACGCGAGGCGGCAAGTTATTTCTTCAGGAGATATTTTTAACTTTCAATTTGGTAGCAAAGTTTTGTTAATGGGATTCCGTGATCTGCCGTGGATTTCACTTTTAAATAAAAGCTCCAAAAATTCATATATGAGGCCGGGTGGGTTTTCGAGATTGAACAGGTAGTACGTACTCCTAAAACAGTATATTTGTATATTGTTTTAAATTTTTTTTTTTGAGCTAACTTTGTTAAAACTGTGGTACAAAAACAGTATTAAACTTTTTGATATCAAAATTTGTTGCAAAACCACAGCTTGTACGTTCGCAAACGGAAAATAAGATGAGCTTTTTATAGACAGCTTTATTCCAAATTAAAAAAAATATATTGGTCAAGATGTTTATGATTTTACCAAAAAATTGCGAGTTTTAATGGATTTTTTTAATATTTTGAGTTTTTTGTTTGTTAAAAATTAAAATCAAGTTAAAAGTACATATTTTTTTATAAATTTTAAAACCATTTTCTATCTCGGAGAAGAAATTGCTTATATCTGGGGTACAAAGACAAGTTTTTTGTCTTCCATTTCAACGTGTAAAAACGTTACTTTGTTCCTCAAAACTTAACAAATTTTTTTAGGGTATTTAAGAGATAAACCTTTCAAATATTGCCAACATTTTTAGCTTTTTAGCGTATTTTGTACTTGGACAGTTTTTTCTAAATAATATGTTGTTTTATAAAAAACATAAGAAATAAAACAAAACGGTCATGTTTTGAAATTTTACTTTGATACCGCGGTTATATGTATTGGTTAAGATATTATTGTTTTAGTAAACAAACCTGCGGTTTTTACGATTAATTTATCCACAGCTTCCACAAGCTTGTCGCGTAGTTTTAAAAAATTAACAGGTTAACCAATTCTGATAAAAACAGACAATTGTGAGTGCTTTCTTTCCCTAAAATAAAGTCTAAGCCCGTCAAATCCAGGGACATAGCCAGGGGGGGGCGGGGGGAGCGGCCCCCCCCCCCCCCCGAAACGGTCAGACAGGAGGAAAAATAAGGATAGTGGTTGGGCGGGGGGGGGGGGGGGGGGCGGCCGCCCCCCCTGAAATGGTCGCCAGATAGTAAAATTTAGGGGTAATTAGAGGATAAAAATTCAAAATTTTCTAGCGCCTCGCTAATCGCTCGGAGCCAAACTTTAAAATAATTTTAGTACCCCAATGGAGCCCCAAAAACCAAAAATTTGTTCCGCTTCGCTTCGCTCAGCGGTCACTTTCTATATTATACATACATATATATCTCGTTATTTATGATGCCTGATGCTAATGTTATTTCAAAGTTAGTACAATAATTTTTATAAGTAATAAGTACTACACAGAAAGCAAAACAAACAATCATATTGGTTGCTTTATGTACCTCTCCCCTCCTAAATTTTCCTGCCGCCTATAGCATTGGCTCGGATTTTTTTCATATAGGGACCCTAGAAAACATGGAGCCGAGATGCTGCTCATGTGCTTTGGTTTACAATGTGGGTTTAGCCAAGCGGTCTGAAACTAACGTCTCTAAATTCCTTTTTTGTAAAATCCAGGCTCTGCCAATGTATGCTTATGTAATTTTTAACTAAGAAAACATGTTTTTACCGCTAAAAACATTAGATAATAGGTTATTAGGCCAAAAACAGTGTATTATACAGCTTTATCTACGTTTATCCCTGCTTTTTTAAAGTTTTCAAAAATTAAGGGGGGGCTCCGCCCCCTCCCCCCCCCCAAAATTTCGGGGGGGGGGGGGGCGGGGCCCCCCCCCCATCGAAATTTTTTTTTGTACTACAATCCGCCCCCCCCCCCCCCCCCAAAATAAAACTCTGGCTACGTCCCTGGTCAAATCATTCAAGTACTATAATTTGGGTCATTTCGTTCCGTGGGAAGGGCTTTGAAGATGGGCAGATGGGTGGAGGGAATTATGATTGACAGGTTATTGAGAATCCTCAAAATCACAAAAAATTGCAAAAACGCCAACACCATCTATTTTTTCCTAAAATTTTTTAGTATCCCAGGCAGCCGCTTTTAAATTTGTGAGTTCCAACAAAAAACACTAAATTGGGATACACCCCTTACTAAAAAAAGCCACTGGCCCGGCCTCCGCACTATTTTGGGTCTATTCTAAAAAAATAATTTAGGTACAAATACATATAAAACTTATGTTTGTGTCAAAGCGATGCACAAAAATAACTTTTTAACACGGAGCAATTATAACTGAGCAGTTTTTTTCCTTTAAAAAGTAATAATATTTAGTCCTCATTTAAAATTTTTTAATTAAAATATGAGATTTGATGTAATTACACAAAAATCCAATGGATGAATAAATAAAAAATACTTTTAAAAAACTTAAGCACATTGTAGGTGAGAATTGGAACTATTATTATGCAAAAATATTAGAAATATTATCAGCTATTACTATGTGATATATAAATAAAAAACAGCTAAAAAGTTACCGCTTAAGTTAATTGAAAAACGCCAACAAAAAAGTTTAGGAAATAATTTAATAAAAAAATTTTTAGAACGTACCATATTATCGTTAATGATTATCTGAATCTGTCACACAAAACTATTTAATACAGATATTTTGTAATTAAAATTAAAAAAACAAGATATTTATTATACTTATAAAGCCAGCAAAGTCAACGAAACATTTCGAAGCTACAGCATTTATAAAGTATGTACGTTAAAATTCATAAGTTAAAAATTTAATAAGTACTTATGAACTACAGCAAATAAGTCACAATAATTTTGTATTCATTCTGTGTTTCATAATTAATTTAAAATTTTCACAAACTGATTGTGAAATGTTAAAGTTATTCATATTTCGACTTGCCAAAAGTCATAAAAATGTTAAGAGAGTAGGTAAAAACGGCTTGAATTAAGTGGTCGGTGTTAAATTGCAGTTGTAAATAATTAAAAAACAACGTTGAAATGTGTAGAGGTCATAGCACTGAACTTAAACTCGATTAAGAGGGTCCTTTTAAAAAGTGCCGAAATTAAATGCACTTTTCTACCAAATTTTGCTTATTTTGATACCATTTGGCATTTTAGCTGTAACTTTTTTCCAGTTACACGTTTACCAACATGGCTTTACAGCTAAAAGTTCAACTATAACACAGCTCCTTGAAACACTCAATAATTGGACAATTTCATTAAAAAATAAAAAAACAATTGACGTTATTTATTTGGATTTTGCTAAAGCTTTTGACAAGGTTTCTCACAATAAATTAATTTTTAAACTTGATAAACTTGGCATAAAGGGAAAATTTTTAAAATGGATTGAAGCATTTCTAGTTGGAAGAACAATGAAGGTACTTATTAATAACTCTGAGTCATCTTATCGTATTGTTAGTAGCTCAGTTCCTCGAGGTTCGGTATTGAGCCCTTTTCTTTTTTGGATCTATATTAACGACTTAGCTGATTGCATTCACAATAGACAAATTACTCTTTTTGCGGATGATGCAAAAATTTTTAGAAGTTATTCTTCTGCAAATAAAATCGAAAAAACTGAAGAGCTACAGAAGGATTTAGATAGGATTTCTAAATGGTCAAACAATTGGTAGATGGAATTATCAGAACAAAAATGCGAAGTCTTGCATATAAGTTTAACACAAAAATCAGATAGGTTCGCATACAAAATTAAAGAAAACACTCAAAAATACTCAAAATTAGTGAAAGATTTAGGTGTTTATATGACAGATAATTTAAAATTTTCTGAGCACTGTAAAATCATATCAAAAAAAGCATTAAGATTATCAGCATTAATATTTAGAACATTTTCATCAAACTCTTTGGAAAATTTGTTACGAGCGTTTACAGTTTATGTAAGGCCCACTCTGGAGTATTGTAGTGTTGTTTGGAATCCATATTTACTTAAAGACATAAACATAATTGAAAGAGTACAAAAAAATTTTACTAGACGATTGTTTAAACGGTGTCATATTCCATATGTTAATTATGAAGAAAGATTAAAAGTTTTAAACTTGCCAAAATTATCTGAACGTCGAACTTTTTTTGATTTGACAGAATGTTACAAAATCATTCATAATAAAACGCGCATTAAACCTAGTGATATTTTTACTTTTAATACCAAATTTTACAAGAGGACATGTATTCAAGCTAAACGTTCAAAAAAGTAGAATAAATGTCAGAAAATTTTACTTTAGTAATAGGATTGTATCAAATTGGAACAATTTAACTTCAGAACAGGTATCAGCCACTTCGTTAGCTGTATTTAAAAAAAGTATCAGATATGGTTCATATTAGGGCTACCATGTAGCCTTTGAATCATATTCTAGCAATAAACTATGTTTCTGTTTTTTTTTTTGAGTAATAGCGACCGTAATCGGTTCGCTGGTTTGTATTGAATTATTGTTGTATTTGCTAGAATAAATCACTTTGACTTGACTTTGACTAAATTTAATTACGTATTGTCTTCGCGCTCGCTCCGCTCAGCGCAAAAGGGAGGGGGTTGCCACCCCTACAACCCCCCCTGGCTACGCCCTTGCCCAGGGGTTAAATTTGACCCCCCGGGGAGTTAAATTTGTGTC
>JASAMX010008438.1:0-30790 GCA_030248175.1 Microlaimidae sp. YZB2_3
GTACTCACAATTAAATTAATTGTGAGCTTGAGCCTGAGTACTCACAATTAAATATATGTAAGTACCAATTGGTATTGAGTATTTGTGAGCCTGGCGTATGTTTAAAATATACTAACGTATAGAATAGATTTTAGGAGGATCGTATGTCGTAAGCACAGAAAGGAATGACCGTAGTTCGCAGAAATGGAGGCTATGGGTGGATAGAGCCCTTAAATGAGGTCAAAAGGCAGAGCAGCAGCAACGGATCCTTTCAGGACGACTTGAAAGGGGCTGAATACCAACCCCCCCCCCACCTCCGGGAGAAAATTTTAAATTTAAAACTGTAAAACACCAAGACAACCCAGAACACATACCGCAAAACACTTGATTTAACTAACATATGAATTTTAAATAAAATTAGGGTTTTTATTTAAAAAATAAATGTAAAGCCTCATGCCGTGTAAAAATGACAGTGGATATAAACAATCATATTTTAACTACAAATGTTTTATTAAATAAGTCAAACTACAAAATGATGTTTTTCTTGATTTTATAGATTTATTAAGTTTTATTGCATTTTTTTAGCGAAAAAAGTTATACTAATTTAAAAAACAAAAATCTCTTAATACTAACACTAAAAGTCATATACCTTTTGTATAATTAAATTTAAATATAAAATGCGTTTTGTAAAAATGTAATATTGAAGACTGACATTTTTAATATTTATTATCAATTTAGTTTAGTCAAATTAAATTTAGGATAAATGTTTATGTTTAAAGCAATTTAAACTAATTTTTGTAAATAAAAATTTGTTTTAAAATAAAAAAATAGCCATTTTTATGTAAGAAAAAAATTTTAATAGAAATAGAATAGAAAAAAATTAAAATAAATGCTTGTATCTTAATCTAATGATATTTATATAATTGACATTTTTACGTATTTTTAATAGCATCTCAACGTGTCTTATGAAACAAAATTGTTGTAATTATATATTTTTATTATTTAAACTTCCCAGGGTGAAATTAAGTATATTATAAAAAACCTTTTTTTTAGCTTTTTGTACAAAAATGATATTGAATATGGAATAAACATTAAAAGAGCATTGTCACAAATCTAATTCCTATAACGCCTTGAATAAACTACTCTTTTAATACAAAATCTTTAATCTACCTCGACCAATTCGACAACATTTAAAAATTTCAATTTAATCGGTTCAGTAACAAAAAAGTTGTATGATCCTGCGTTATAGGCATTTGATTTGTGACAGTATGTTCCCTTAAGTAATTATATTTCGCGAACGAAGCCACCAATTCTTGTAGAAAGTGTGTAAAAACTAAAAAGCAGATATTTTCACACATCGATTTAATTATTTTATGGAATGGACCTTTTTGATTAATTGTCCAAATATTACCTTGTGCTCCGGAATCTTGTAACAAGTTTTTGTCGAAATATTTAATAAAGCCAAAAATAAGGCTTTTTATAGGGCATTTTTTTACTAAGCAAATTTTAGCGCAAAAATATATAAAAAACCAACGTATTTTTATGTTCATTTTGAAACCTTGATTGAAAATTTTTATAAAGTCAAGATAAAGTCAAGATATTAATGTTTTAGTGAAAAAAACCTGCGACTTTTACCTTAAAACGGTCGGCAAATTTTTGGCATAAGAAAAAATGCTGAATTTAAGTATCAAAAAATCCTTAAGTCCTGTATAAAGAGTTCATATAAGCCATTGAATAAAATGCTATTTGAATAGTCTTTAAAATGACACATTTCTTTAAATTATGTCATCATAATGACCTCATTTTTCATTAATTCGCGTGAATATAAATAGAGCTATTTATTTACGTGAATTAAGATAAATTGAATTGTTCCATTATTAAATTAAAACATGCTCTTTATTATAACTGGTGTGAATTAACAAAATAATATGACTTAGAATAAAAAAGTCATTTAAATGGACTGAAATAATGTTGTTATAATCGCATATTCTAATAAGACTTCTTATTCAGGATTTAAACATCTTTTGGTAAAGTATTATATATATTTTTTAAATTTTATTGTCAAGCTCACAATTAAGCTAATTAGCCTGGGCTAATTGTGAGCTATTTATTTACATAAATTTATCTAAATTTACGTAAATAAATAAACCCATTTTAATTCAAAGCGAATTAATGAAAAGTGTCCTTCGTGTACAAGTCATGTGTCGTTTAATCAATGACTATTCAAAAAAAAAATTTAATTAATTGGTTGTAATTTTGGATAAATTCCATATTGTTTACCCATGGTTTTATCTGTTAGTTTTGCCCTTTCATTAAAAAAAACTAAATTTTGTACAAAAACGATCTTTGGTGTGAGAATAACCACTTGAAAATGCAGTACAGAATTTTGTTTTCGATTTCAACTAAATTTTTTTGGCAAAACTTATTCTGCGTTCCAAATATTTGTAACTGTTTTTTTTTGTTCAAATATCTTTGTACCCACTTAAAAAAGGCGGAATAGGGATTTTTCGAGCATTCTATCCTGGAACAATGTCTTCTTCGCTGCGAAAAGTTTTGTTCTAAAAATATAAAAAAAGAACTGGCGTAGTGTTTTTAACTTTATTTTAAAACTCTGAGGTCGCATTCTGACGCAGCAATTGCATTTACCCTGATAAATCCATTCCAATAGAAATAAAAATAAATAAATATATATATATATATATATATATATATATATATATATATATATATTGTAAAGTAATAAAACTGCCGCATATGGGAGAGAAAATGATTACAATGATTTTTTAAAAATTTTTTTTTCTCGCGCTGCAAAATGAAAATTTCTATCAATGCGCGTATTTTATTTTTTTATTAAATTAATCCCGGGAGAATTTATTTACTGACATCTCGCGTTGGATAGATTCTTATCACTTAAAACAAAAGAAAAAAAATTTACTTGGGGTTTTAACCTGGATAAAATTGATTTTTCACTCGCATTCTTAAGCACGTAAAAAAAATTTATCTCAGGATAACTTTTAACCGCGCGTCAGAATGCGACCCCTGATTTGTTTTTTTAATGAGTTATTTCTTAAAATAATAGTGTTTTTTAAATCTGATGGTTACCCATTGTTTTTTTGAAACGTGGAAATCGAAGCAACATTTAACGAACATGACAGGTATTTTATAAAAGTATATTTTTTGAGTTTTTTCTGTTAAAAACTTTGTCGAAAAAATCATTTTAAAATATAACATTAAGCTAAAATACTAATATCTCGACAAAAACTTAGTAAAAATTTTCAATCCAGGTTTCAAAATGATTATAAAAATATTTTGGTTTCTTTTATAAATTTTTGCACTAAAATTTGCTTCGTAAAAAAGAATGCTTTATTTTTGGCTTTTTAAATATGTTGACGAAAAACATATTATAAGACTTTCGAGCATAAGATAATATTTTTACAGAAAATCAAAAGGTGTCAATTCATAAAAGAATTACAAAAATGAGTGAAAATATTAATTATATTTTTTTAAACACTAATACAATTTCCGCATAAATTGGTTGCTTCATTCGCGAGATATAATTACTTAAAGGAACACTGTCAAAAATCAAATTCCTATTAGGCTGGATCATACAACTTTTTGGTACTGAAACAAACGATTAAACGGAAATTTATAAATATTGTCGAAATGGTCTGAACTGAACTGAAGAATTCAGGATATTAAATTTGAGGTAGATAGATTTAGTATTAAATTCAGAGTAGTTCATTCAGAGCGTTATAAACATGTAGTTTGTGACAGTGCTTTTTTATTGTTTTATTCTATATTCCACCTCAGTTTTGCGCAAAAATATATTAAATTAAAAAAAAATTTAATAATATACTCCATTTTATCCTTTGAAGTTTAAATAATAGAAATCAATAATTAAACATTTTTGTTTCATGTGACATATTTGAGATGCTATAAAAGCTTTATAAAAATGCTATTTTTAAAAATATGATTTATTTAGTTGAATTATATCTGACTGACCGCAAAAATCAGGGGTAGAGGAAATTACCTCCGCCGAAAAAACCCTGGAACTTACCTTCAATTTTTCTCCCTTTGTCGCGCAAGTCTGAACTTACCTCCCATAGCCGCCCAACCTTCCAAGTACCTCAGGAAATCAGCCTCCTTTCTTATTCCTCTTTCTTTGTCTATTGTTTTGGATTAACTTATTACCTACTACTACTTCTTTCTACTATTACTAGATTAGTTTTCTTTCTTTATTGTGAAACTTGATTGAAAGGTCATTTAATTGTGATTTAATTTTTATTCAGTGAACAGCTGCCCAAACCAAATGCAAATTTTTTATAGTCCACATAATGTCCATCCCAGACTAGTCCACATCTTTTCTGTCTAAACATACGCCCAGGGAAAAATCGCCCGTTTTTTCTGCTCTATCCTTAGAGCATTTTTCAAGGCTAGTTTTTATTATTTATATGTACATATATTCAAATTGGTGTCACTAAAAGGAAAAAAATTATATGATTTAATTTTTTGCGTATAAGGAATTTATTATTTCAACTTGTAAACTAGAAAAGTACATCAAATTAAAATTGAAAATAGTATTCTTCTTTTAATTCTTATTATGTTGTTTTAAAAACAATGGTACTGGGTCTTTAGAAGCACAACCAGGGAACTTGGAGCCACAAGCAATCGGAACTTAGAGCCTTTGAAAAAAAATTGTTTGGGGTTAATTTTAGGCTTCGCTTAAGCTTAGGTAAACGTTTTAGCGATTTTTACTTTTGGCTCAAGTTCCCAACTTAGGGCTCTAAGTTCCCCATTTATGGCTCCAAGTTCCCTTTTTTCGGCTCTAAGTTTCAGCGCCAAGTTCACTCGGCTCCATCGACCCTAAATCAAATCAATTATTATGTAGTGTTTTGAACATTTTATTAAAATATCACAAATATAATATAAAACACCTCCACTCGATGGCCCTATTTTCGATCGGTTGGTTAAAAAAACGAAAATCGGAGGTAACTTCCTCCCTATCGGAGGTATCGAGGTAAGTTCCGATTTTTTGGAGGTCATCAGAGGTAAGTTTCATGAACCAAAATCAGAATGCAGACGTGAGCGGAAAAAATTAAAATTGTGCTATTATGTCGTGTTTTTTAAACAAAAAATAACGCCATTTTTTTTAATTTCACCTTTTCACAAAATATACAAAAATTACCCAACTTTGGCCCTTAAAAAATTTAAGTTCCATTTCCATTTGTGTTCCAAAATAAGTAATTTGATGAATAATTATTAGAAACGGGTTTTTATCTTTATTATTAAACGCTTTCGTTAAATATTTTGAATTGTTTTATTACTAAATAGTCGATTCAATACTAAAATTATCGAAGTCAGCTAGATTTTAATTACCTATATTGGAAGCAATTATTCAAAATTTTTTATTCTATTTCTTATCGGATTTCTTTCTTACATAAGAATTGCTATTTTTCTATTTTATAAAGCATATTTTTATTTTAATTTTAACTTGCTGTAAAAAAAGATTTATTCTAAATTTAGTTTGACTAAACAAAATTGATAAAAAATATTAAAATAGTGTTTAGTCTTGAATATTGCACTGTTTACAAAACGCCTTTTATATTTAAATTTAATTATACAAAAGGTTTTAAACCGAAACGCCACGAGGTAGCGACAAATCAAAAAATAGAACGTGTTTTAGCAAAACCCCTTGAAAACTTTATTTTAAAATAATATAGCGTGTTCTAAACGGCCTTAAAATTTTGATAATACTTTGAAACTGCAAATTTACCTACTTTCCGTCCACAAATAAGCAAATTCTCATTTTAGAGAACTGCCAACCAGTCCATTTATAATTATTTGGAATGGCTTAAACATTACTGAAATTTACAAAATCTTCTTACAAGTGAGAATATAAGCGCTGTTTAATTAATTTTTATTTAAAATTATTTTATAATTATTTATAATCCTGTTTATTTTTTAAAAAATATTCGTAATCCATTCTTGTTTATTGCATTATAGTTATAATTGTTGCAAATGAAAAAATAAAAAAATAAAATTAACATTATTAAAAAAGAAAATTGCAAATCGATTTATCATTTGTAAAAAAAGCAAAAAATAAAACGGTCATTGTACACTATTGTAAACTATTTGGTTAAAAAATTGCAATAAAACTTGATAAACTGTAAAATCTATAAAAATATCCTTGTTGTAGTTTGACAATAATTATTACTAAAACATTCATAGTTGAAAATATAATTGTTTACCTTTTGCCATTTTTACACGCCAAAAGGCCTTACATTCATTTTTTTAATTAAAAAACTTAATTTTATATGAAATTCATATGTTAGCGAAATCCAGTTTTTCACGGTGTTTTGTAGGCTTGTTTTGGTGTTTTATCGTGTAAAATTAAAAATTTTTCCCCCAGGGGGTATTCATCAACTGCAAATCGTCCTGAAAAATGTGCTGCTGTTCTGCACCTTGACCTTATTTAGGGGCCCTATCCACCTATATCCCCATTTCTTGGGACTAAGGTCAATCATCTTTGTGCTTACGCCATTCCATTCTCCTAAAAATCATGCTATACGTAAGCATATTTTGAAAATTGGCCAGGCTCAAAAATGCTCAATAAAAATTAGTACTCACATATATTAAATTGTAAGTACTCAAGCTTAAGCTCACAATTAAGTTAATTGTGAGTACTACTCTCTTAAAAGGGTTTGGTTAATTTAACGTAAAACTTAGTGTGTTTTTATGAATTTTTTAACGGGAAAGGCTCCGCTCACTTAATTAATCGAAGATTTTATTTATTAGAGGCGTATTAAAAAATTAGTGGAACTCCTCTCTTACGATAAAATTTCTCCGATAAAACTTTGGTTTAACGATACATGGATATAGGTTTATATGAAGCAATAATTTAAAATACTTTACAGAATATACAAGCATAATAATATAAAAATTCGAAATAATAGTATTAACTTCCAAATTTTACTTTTATTTTAATTTCAGCGCGATTGCAAAAAAGAAAGTTCTTTCAGCCAAACTTTTTATTTTTATTTTTTCCTTAACGATTTAAGAGTAAAGAAAATATTTATGACTTATGTTACTTTACAAAAATATAAGATTTTTTGATTAAAAAAATATTACTTACCTCTGTTTGTCCTCTGTTAATTTAGTTTGTTAACGAAAGTGCAGATCTTAAACCTTTTTATAAAAATATAATAAAGTGTTGCAAAAACTCAAACTCCCTAGCAGAAAATTTTACACACTTTAAACTAGATATTTAAAGTCAGTGCACACACAAGCAATTTTTGCCATTTTAATTGTAATAAGAAATAAATGATCTTCTAAGATTTTTATATGGTTTTTTTTAATTTTGAATAAAATTATGAAATACAAATAACAGTGAATAAAATGTAATATTTTGATAACACCAATGTGATTTTCGTGTTTAACTACAAATAAATTGACCATTTGTTTTTTTAAATTACTTTAAAATTTCTACGTCTGCTTTTAAATCAAAATAAAATCAAAGCTATGTCTGCTTTTGCTATTAAAAAAACAATTACAAAATGTATTTTAAATATTTTTTTTATTTTTTCTATAAACATTTTTTACCGGTTTTTTTTATTTGGTTTTCAGGTACGTATTTCAAAACGAGTATCTAGCTTTTAAAACTTTCAGATATTTTATATGATAAAGGACATAGATTAACGTAGTTTTTTATTGATTTTCGTATTTTTATGGGCAGATCTTACTTAAAAAGGGTTGCGTCTATAGGAAATTGTAAAAAATTTTTATTATCACTTTTTCAAATTCTCAAACTGTTGTATAAGAAATATTCAAATGTACGCAAAAAGGTGTATACGGAAGAATAAATTTGAAAACCCAAATTGTTGAAATATTGTCAGTGGTTCACCAGATATGACTCTCCAAAAAATTGCGTTTTTTTTGGAGATTCTGCACAAATAATAGATTTAAAGAAACTGTTACTGTTAAACTTTGCCTTCATTTGATCACTTTATTGTTAAAATTGTTAAATTTTTGTTGAGATATGGCGTTTTCTGCACAAAAAATCTGCGATTTTTTTACCAAAAGCACGAACTGTACACAAAAACTCATTTGTCACGGCAGATTTAACCAAGTTGTATCAGTTACAAAAGATTAGTGCTTGTGGCCAAGTTGTTAGTGTATTAAAGCAGCGTGCAAATTATCAAGTTCGAGCACTGGTTAATACATTTTTTGTTGTTCATCATCAAACCTAATAAAGAAGGTAACAAAAAAGTAAAAAGTTGTTGTTTTCTTTAAGTATATCTCTTGTAATTTAAATTCTTATACCCAATGAGTGTTTATTTAAGTACAGAATTAGGAATCGACCGAGGCCCGGCCTCGGTCTGGCCCCCGAAATTAAACTGACAAATGTGCCGGTGTCGCAGAATAGATCTTCCCCCTATTTTTCTTCCCCCCGGAAGATTTATTCTAGTGCGCTCTAGAATCGATCTTCCCCCCGGAAGATTTATTCTGGTGCGCTTTAGAATAGATCTTCCCCTCGGAAAATTAATTCTGATTTACGCCAGAATAGATCTTTCCCCCTCAGAATAGTTATTTCCCCCCGGAAGATCTATTCTGGTGTTTGAAATCTTCCCCCTCAAAAATTTGCATAAATTTCAAAAATTATACGCGAGAATTTGTAAGGGCAAATTTTAAAAACATAATTTTTAACACAGAAGGTTAAAAAGTTACATTTAGAAAAAAATAGTTTGTTTTTTGTATTTTTATATAAATCAACTTTAGCTTTAATTGTTGTTAATTCAAAAAAACAGTTGAGCATTGACATTAATAATGAAGTATTATTTAGTTGGTTTTGGGAGATAAAAAATACGTTTGCATTAGTTCGTTTGTTTGAGTGTGTAAAAATTATGGCATAATTAAATAAACTGAATATTTTTTTAAGAAAATTAATATCGTGAAGAGGCTTTTTTCTTTAAGTTTATTAATTTTTAAGACAAAGTATAATAAAAAAAGACACGAAAAAATGACACCGGTTTAATTTCTTTTCGATCATTATTTGATTCCTTATTTACCTTTCAGTTTTGCTTCTTATAAAACATAATATATAGACAAAAATTGAAATAAGAAGAAATAAAAATTAGATTATGAGTATCCATAAGATTTTAGTTTTTTTATTTAAAAGTCAATACGAAAACAAAAAAATCTTCTTCATTTTCAGCAGTTAATTCAACATTAAACGGGTTTAAAGTTGTTATTTTGTTGGTTGTTTAGGTTGATTTTTAGCTTTTGCTTAGGCTTAGGAAAAAAGTTTTTTTTGTCTTTAATTGGGAAGTGATATTTTCCAAAGATATGCAAAATGTATTTTTTCTGGCGCGCCAAACTTTTCTACTGAAGCTAAAGTCTTTCAGGCTGAAATTAAGGGTGTAACCGTTCTCCGCCAGGAAGAAATAAACAATAAACCTGTGAGCGAGAAAAATTAAAAAAAAGTTTTCAGCGGTTATGTAACCAATTATTATTTAGTTGCGTCATGTGTTTCTCTGCACGTGATATTTTCTCAAAAAACGAGTGGTTACTTTATCACTCATCTATTTTCACCCTGATATAATTTATCTTTAGTTCTAATTTTTTTCATAATATGTTGCTTAATATTTTAAACGGTTAATATTTTGAATTTAAGTTTTCTGCTTAGGTTTGCTTAGAGTTCACATTTTAGCTTTATAGGATCGAAATCCTAATTTTAAGTAAAACATTCAAAAGGTGTTAATTTAAAAAGGCAAATTTTTTTAAAATATTTCGGACATCTCAAATGTTTGATTAGAATAAAATTTATTTTTTTGTGTTTATTACCAATTCTTTGATCTGAAACCTTGAGTATTTTTTTATGAATTTTTTTATTAAAAGAAAAAAAACGAAATGACGCAAAAAAACAAAAAAAAAGAATGTTGTTTTTAAAACGCAAATAATTGTTACATGATTTACAACAAGGGGGAAGATTTATTCTAGAGTGAACACCAGGGGTCGCATTCTGACGCAACACCGACTGTTTACCCCGTTAAATCCATTCCAATAAAAATAAAAAAAACAAATATTATTTATTTCAAAGCTTAAGATAAATATTTGTATTAATTGTGCCTTAATTTTCCAGAAATTTAAATAAATTGGTTAAAATAAAAAAAAACTCCATTTAAATTATTTATTATATTTTCTTAACGTAGTATATATATGTTAAATTTTCTTTAAATACAAAAAAAATAAAAGTCAAAGAGGGGCATTCTGTCCTGTAAAACGCCACCACTATAACTTTTTTAAACAACTGACAATTATGCTTCCTTCTTCACCCCCCTCCCTTCTCTAAACCGCTACGGCATGTAGGAAAGAAAATGAATGTAATGTTTTTTTCTCCCTGCCTCCAGCGCGGGAAACCACCTCCTGCAAAATGAAAACTTGTTTCCCCTTCACTTCCCCTCCCTTCTCTATACCGCTACCACATGTGGAAAAGAAAATGAATGCAATGAATTTTCTTTTCTCCCTGCCTCTGGCGCCGCAAAACCACCTCGCGCAAAATAAAAAATTTAATCAATGTGCGTATTTTATTTTTTATTAAATTAATCCTACGGGAGAAAATATTTAACCACCTCTGGAGTTGGATAAATTCTTATTCTTAAAACAATAGAAAAAATTTAACCTGACTTTTACCTAGGTAAAATTGATTTTTCACTCGCATCCTTAAGCATGTAAAAAAAAGTTAACCGGGGTAAATTTTAACCGCGCGTCAGAATGCGCGCCCAGAATAAATCTTCCCCTCTCTGTTAAGAATTTTATGCTAATTTTTGCTGTATGCCTTAACACAGAGGGGAACAAATATTCTGGAGGGGGAGATCTGTTCTGGCGTGAACCAGAATAAATCTTCCGGGGGGGAAGATCTGTAATGGGAGAAGATCTATTCTACGACACCGGCACAAACCGGGGTAAAAAGTTTTAGGAATGCCAAATTTTAAACTCTTGTAAACAATTTTAGCAATGATACATAAATAAGATTTTATCTACAGAGCTAATTTTATCGTTTTAATATAAGGATATATTTATTATACTATATATTAGGATTTTTTTATACTCTTTGTTTTATTAAGATTCGTTATTTTAATAACATATATTAATAAAATTGCGTTTATAATTTAAAAAAAATTACATGTCTGTAAATTCCGTAAATTCCACAGTTAGGTAATTATTTTTTTAATTAATAAAATAAGAAAAAAATAAATGCGTTTATTAATTTACAATAACAAAAATCTTTATAAAATAGGCCCCGAAAAAATTTGTATAATTCATTTTCCTGAAGATTTTTATAGTTCTTCCTAACATTTCAATTTTAAACGTTTTATTTATTGTTTCTATACATGGCATTTTTAGTCCATAATTTTTATAATCCTGTATCATTACAGTACGTTTTATTTTCGGTAGCTTAAAATTTCAAGTATAGTTTGTAATAAATTTTTTATTTTGATTTAAGGTTTTTTTGTCAACATATAAATTGATTAATAGATAAACTAGCTAAGACAACTCAAAAGTTTTTAGTAATATAATACGCCCAATTAAAGTTAGACCTCTAGTGTGCCAAGAACTTAGGGATGTTTGTATTTTCTCTAATTTATCAAGGAAATTTAGTTTAATCATAATTTCTTTATTATGATTGAAATTTATTCCCAAAATTTTTACAGGCTTAGTTACCACATAAAATTTATCTTTATTGTTATTTAAGGTTTTAAGTTTACATATTCCGGTACATTGTGTTTTATCTGTGTTTAGTTTTAACCCTGAAAAACTTTTAAATTAAAGATAAATTCTATCAGGGTGAAAATAGATGAGTGGTAAAGTAACCACTCGTTTTTTGAGAAAATATCACGTGCAGAAAAACATGACGCAACTAAATAATAATTAGTTACATAACCGCTGAAAATTTTTTTTTAATTTTTCTCCCTCACGGGTTTTTTGTTTATTTCTTCCTGGCGGAAAGCGGTTACGCCTTTAATTTCAGCCTCAAGGACTTTAGCTTTAGTTATTGTTTTTTTAGCTTTTTTGACGGATTTTTCATTTCTCAACAAAAGTGTTGTATCGTCAGCGAATTGCCGCATTCCATACTTATGTGCTAATGTTTTTATACCTTGATTTCTGAGGTCGCTTCCAATTTCAATAGACAAAAATTCTATCGTTATTATAAATAAAATAGACTTACTGGATCTCCTTGGTGTACACAACGTTCAAGCGAGAAATACTGAGTTGTTTACCCATTATTGAGGACCGCGGTAGAAGCGTCAGTGTATAAAACTTTAATTTATGCTAAAAATTCTTGTGATTAAAAAAAAATTCTTGTGATTCTTGTGCTAAAAATAGCATGTCATTGTTTTAAATAAATATTCCCAATTTAGTGTGTCAAATGCTTTTTCAATGTCAAGAAAAAGCATATAACCTTCTAGTTGTGTTTCGTCCGCCCATTCCATAAGATCAATAATTTGTCTGATATGTTCACCTATATATCTTCATTTAATAAAACCGGTTTGATCTTCATGAATTACTTTAGGTATAATTTTCTAAGTCTTTTTACTAGAGCTTTGCTAAATATTTTGTAGTCTACATTTAAAAGTGTTAGTTAGTGGTCTCCAACTTGGAACAACTAGTATATTACAAAATGGCTTAGGAAGTAGTTTAAGAATTCCTCTCCGCTGTCTTTTTAATATCAGACGTAGATACTTTTAGCGCTCAAAACAAGTGTCCTAATATTTCGTCTCAATATTTCAAGCAAAATTCTGCTGTAAGTTCCTCAGTGCCAGAGGTTTTATTTTTTGGCATTGATTTAAGAGCTTCATAGCATTGATTTAGAGTTAATGGAGCTAATAGCATTTCTTATCTTTTCTATTAAATGGTTATTTGGTTGTTATTACATAATTTTATTTATTAATTCATTTTCATCTGTTGTTGAAATCTTTTCTTTTTGTTCTGAGACAATTTTTTTAAAAATAATCATATAGTTGATTTTATATTTCTTTTGGGTTTGTTAAGGTTTTGATGTTGGTAGTGTTATCATGTTTTTTTATTTGAGTTATTGTTGTATTTGCCGCATTTTTTTCCAGTCCATAAAAGTATTTTGTATTTTTATCTCCAATAAACCAATTCGTTTTGAACGGATTATTGCCCCTTCTGCTCTTTCATTGTATATACTCTTGTTTACTTTTAATTTGTTTGTATTAATTAAGTGTATTTTGGTCTAATTTAAAAAGGTCCTGTTCAAGAGCTTCTATTTCCTGTTCTAATTAGGCTTTTCTTCTTTATGTTTACTAATTCTTTTCTTGCTATAAGGTATGGTTTTTTCTCTAATAATATGCTTAAAAGCGTCCCATTTAGTTTCTTTTGTACAGGATTTATAATTTATTTTTAGTGTACTAATAGCATCTAGTACAAGAGCGTCATAATTTGGCTCCTTAAGCAGCTGGTTATTAAATTTTCATAGACCTTTCCCTTTTGGCATATAGTTATTGCCCTGTAGTACATATTGCTTGATGTGTTCATGGTGCATTAATAATTGTGCATTTTGTAACCAATTGTGATAAATCTGTTTGTAGAAAATTATAATCTAGTCTAGCAATTGTTTTACCTAAGTTTTACAAGAAATGTTGCACATGTGACTTTTTAGCCGCAAGCTACTTTTTGTGCATTCAATAAAAATGTTTTTGCACAGCGATATTTCCTAAACCAAAACTCGTTTTTTTTCTGAAACTATTTTATAAAATCGCTGCGTACCAAATACTAGCAGAAATATTTATTGTATAACTAGACATTTGCTTGGGTTATAATCTTGCTTTTATTTTCAGGTGATTATAAAATTGTTTTAAAATTTTGTGACTGTTGCGTTTTTAAGTGGCAAAATACACAAAAGGATTCAACAAAAGAAATGTATCTGTTAACAAGAACAAACAATTTTGAGCAGGAGTTGATCAGTAAAAGTAGAAACACAAATTATCATAGTAAACAAGACCATGAATGAGCCAAAAGTACTTGGCTTATATACCTGACAAACATGCTTCTAGAAAATTCCAGAAAAATACTTGACAAATAAAACGTTGCCAAGTTTATTTTATAATTACTCTCTTAATTTTGTTTGCGAAAAGTCATGTACAAATAAATCAGACTTAGTAAAAATTACTAGGTTGTTTGTAAACTTTTACGGAAAAAACTATTGTTTATAAGGCCTCATTTTTGCATATTGTTTAGTTGTCCATTTGGCCTAGTGGTTAGAGTCCGGGACTTGCATGCAAAAGTCTAAGGTTCGATTCCCTCCGGAGACATTTTTATTAAAGTTTTCCAGAACAGTTTGTAAATTTTACAAACAAGTTTCTTGTCCCATTAGAAAGTCACGTTTTTGTAAAATTTGCAAAGGTTTTAGTGAAAAAAGTGCAAACAAAGTTAAGAGAGTAGAAGTTTCTAGAAGCTTTGTTTACGTCATTTGTAAATGACTCAGCAACTTATATCTATAGGTACATTTTGAAACATTACTGCACTGGGTTTAAAAAATATCAAATTCACTTAATTTTAACTATTGTTTTCTGAATTTCCATAAAACCTCCCTGCCAGCTTGAAGTTATCTAACAAAAGGCGACCAGTTTAATTACAGCATGTCATTGACTTTTGATTCTGATTTCTTTTGGATCGTCAAGGATTGTAAGGACCATATTCATCACCTGTCGAAATTCGTTTCTTAGCAGGTTCTCGTCCTTTTTCTGACTCGCTAGGTTCTGGAGTTAATTTTATTTCCAAATCAGGCTTGAAAACAGGGGTTTCTCCAGGATCTTCATCTTCATGAACCCCATAGTGAGGTCGTAATTGTTCAAGATCTCTGCACCATGTGGGGCCACAAAGAAATACTTTAACATTGACACTTCTTGATCCAAAAACTTTTGTGACAATGGTTGCTACCCAAGGTGGATCCTTGTCCCCTTTTGGGTCGTATGGCTGGTACCCAACGTGGATGGCTGGTACCCATTGTAATGGCTGGTACCCGACGTGGATTGTTGTTTTGTTTTGGGCCGCAGTATAAGGCATAACTATGCATTCCCACAGAGTATGACCACATCTTAGCAGTTTTGGCTGAAGACACACCCTTTATCTGCGATTTCGTGGCCAGCTGGGCTTGTTTTCCTTGAGCTATATAAGGATGTGATGGCAGCAGAATATCAATTTTGCAGTGCGTTTGACGGCCATTGAGTAGTTCACTTGGTGAAAAACCGCTTGGTAAAGGGTGTACGACAATATTGTTGCAAGAATTCCTGAAGCGCTGCTTTTGGAGCCAATCTTGACTTTTTCAGAACTTGTTTAAATGATTAAACCCAAAAGCATTTTCATCTACTCCATCTTCTTCCGTGTCAAAAGAGACCTCTGACCCAATTGGAAGGCGGCTTAAAGCATCAGCATTCCCATTAAGTGATGTCTTTTGGTATTTAATAGAGTACTCATACTGGTTTAGAAACAAAGCCCCTCTAGCCAGTCTGTTAGCAGCTAATATACCTTTATGTATACCTTTATAGCAGGTATACCTTTATGTGGTTCAAACAAAGCAAGTAAAAGTCTATGATTTGTAACCAGAATAAATCTTCAGCCATACAGAAATTGGTGAAACTTTTGCAAAGCATAGATAATGGCTATGGTGTTTTTGTATTTGGCTATATCGGCGCTGGGTGTCATTTAATGTTTTTGATGCATTAGCAGGTGGGCGTTTGCTTCCATCAGGATATTGGTGAAACAGTACTGCACCAATTCCAACTTCTGATGCATTGCAGACAATCTTAATTTCCAGAGATGGGTCAAAATGTGCAAGTAGGTCTTTGCTAGACAGAAGTCCCTTTAGCTTCTCAAAAGCGACTTGTTTTTCTGATCCCTAGCGCCACTGTACTCCTTTTCTTGTAAGAGCATCTAGAGGTTTCGTAATTGTAGATAGCATTTGGCAAGAATTTTGCATAAAATTGCGCTGAGCCCAAGAATGATTGCAGACGTGCAACATCAGTTGTAGGTGGCATTCTGATTACTGTTTTAACTTTTGATCCCTTTGCTATCCCTTGACGTGAAAGGATATGTCCCAAATATTCCACTGATGGCTGTGCGAAAGTGCATTTCTCTAAGCAGCATCTTAACCCGTTTTCCTGTTTTGTCTGCCCACAAGCATGTCATCCAAATAGACGACCACTTTTGAAAGATCGCAGGTGAGCTGTTCCATTATTTCTTGGAAATATCCTGGAGCTGAACTGATTCCAAAAGGCAGTCGTAATTGTAGAAGCACTCCTTGGTGTATGCTTATTGCAAGCCTTTTCTGGTTTACTGGACCCAATTTAATCTGGTTGTATGCATCAGCCAGATCAATTTTTGTAAAGCAATATCTTCCTCCCAGCTTACGCATTAGATTATCTGGGCTTAGAATTGGTTGACAATGTATCTCCATTTGAGGATGATCTGTGACTGAATAGTCACCACAGATTCTTATTTTTGGTTTTTCTCTTTTGTTTATTTGAGTTTTCGGAACTGTGACAAATGATGTACCATATTCATTGTATTGCGTTGGTTTCCACACCATTTTCGCAATTCTTGCATCATAAGCTTGATTGAGGTCCTCCTGATTGGAAAATGGCACAGGTCTTTCCTTGAGGAAAACAGGTTTAGCGTTAAGTTTGAACTTAACACCTAAATCAAAATCTTTTAAACAGCCTAGTTCTGGTTTAAAAACATCTGGAAATTTTTCGCATAACTGTTTGCAGGCTTCTTGAATTGACCTGTTGGCAGTGAGCTTCTGGTTGACTGTATGTACTGTCGCTTTGTCATTTCCATTGCAAAAAAATTCCAGCATTCTATCTATAGATATTCCCAGTTTGTATATAGCTAATCTTCTAAATAATTTGAGTTTTGGAACTCTATAGACTATGTAAGAAAGGGGCAAACTGTTGGTGTTTGTTCCAACACTGGTGTCAAAAACGCAGGATCCCAGAACTGGCACATAATGTTTTAAAACAGATTTATATAGTTAATTTTTAAGTGATGTAAGCTCTGGCTTTCCCAATTGTGTAAAAGTATCAATGGAAATAAAATTATCTCTAGCACCAAAAATCCATTTTCATTTTCACACTTTGTTGATTTAGTTGAAAGTCACAGTGCAGTTGAGGAATTGAATGAACCATTTTCTTAGTAGTTTTAATTTTGTGTGTCGATTTTGTGACCCCACGTTTGTTTAGAGTATTTTTCTTTGACAAGCATACAGCTTCTAGATGCCCTTGCTTCTTGCAGTAACTACAAGTGGCAGTTTAAATTGGCAATTGTCAGCTTTATGATTGGCTTTTCCACAGCGAAAACAAAAAAATGTGTGAATGCTATCTGAATGCTGGCTCATTACTGGTGGTTTAGCACCAGTTTTGTTGTTAGAAGCCAAGTTCATGTTTTATTTACTAGGGACAATTTTCTTGATTGGTTCAGTTTTAGAGCCATGCACGGTCTCCTTCGCTACCTTTGCAGCATCTTCTGTTTCAATGGCTAGTTCACTGGCTCTTGGGAAATTGAACCCATCGTCTTTGATCCTAAAAAGTGCCTTGAGAACAACTTCATTTCCCACTGAGCAAATGAATCTTGTACGCATGGCTTCATCCTGCGGGTCTTTACTAGAAGCAAAATCAAAGGTAGCTGCATAGTGCCAAATTCTAGCTGTAAGTTCTAGGATTGTTTTCCTGGTATTCTTTTGGTGTTGGACCAAAACTTGAACATTTCTTGAACAATGAAGCGTTTGGGGTCAAAATGATCCTTCATAAAGCTTACAATTTCGTCAGTTGTAAATTCATTAATGTCCTTCGGAGGAGATTGCTGGGATGCGAAGTTTGCAAGAAGCTTGTAAGTTGTGGCTGTTTGGTTTGTCAAAAAGACCTGAGCTCGCTTTTCAGCTGGGATGGAATTTGCGCCATCTAAAGTCTGGAATTGAGCCCAATAATCTGTCCACAGTTCAAAACTAGAGTCAAATCTAGGGAAATTTGGTATAGCAGCAGAATTTAGGAAAACCCCAGCTGCTATGCCAGAAGTGCCTTTAGCAAAGAGTGCTTCCAGAAGTTGTCTCCTTTCCACCCTGCACTGTTTCAGTTCTTCCATCAACATGGATTTTTTTCTTTCAGCTTCTTTTCTCTGCATTTCCATTCGCTCTTGAAGCAGTTTTATAAGTTCTGTAGTTTTAGACCTTGCAGTTGACTGTAATTACACCAGGAAATAAGCAGGAATCCGGGGTAGACTGGTTGTCAAGCCAGTAAATTTTGCAGTAAGTTAATTAATAATAGCTAATCACTCTGGTAATTTCTATATTAAAAACGGCTCTGTGCGGGTTCAAAAGCTCGTGACGTCAGTAAATACGTGTTGTGTTTTTAAGTGGTGAAATACACAAAAGGATTCAACGAAATAGATTTATTTGTTAACAAGAATAAAATAATTATAGCAGGAGTTAAAGAGCAAAAGTAAATAGGATCAGTATTAGTAGAAACACAATTTAGCATAGTAAACAAACCATAAATGAACCAAAAATACTTGGCTTATATACCTGACAAAAATGTTTCTATAAATTTCCAGAAAAATACTTGACCACATTTTAATATTTTAAATCAAAATAAATTTTTAAAATTTAGAACTAATCTTCTAATGTTTATTACTCTTGCAAAACTTTTTAATTTAAAGGTTTGCTGCTGCCACCATAAGGGCTTGGAATGTTTCCATATTTTAAATTCATCATTGACAGCTAATTGTAAGCTTTATATTAGGTTTTTTTACACAAACGATATATCAAAATTCGTCATATGTGATATTTTTTTTATTTTTGATGTTTTGAAAAAAATGTTGAAAAAATTTTTTGGCATTTGTGTTTGGGCCCACCCTGAGCCCCCGGGAGGTCAACCCCCCAAAAAAAATTTTAGAGTCAAAAGTAAAGGAGAAAAACCGGCGGACATTTGATATATAACATTGTAATCAAAATCGTACACACGTCAAGCACAAAGCAAAACAAAAGCTATCTTTATTGCAGTGTATTAGTTTCGCAAAAAATCGCGAAAACCGCGCGGTTTTAAAAATTGAGCAAACCGATTTCGCTTAAATTTTCAGAAAAAAACTCAAGAAAAATATGTTTTGACAGCAGACCAAGCGGCGTTAATAAATTTTGTTTTATAATAAAAAAGTTTTGTTTTTTTGGAACCAGGTGGTTTTCACCGCATCGGCCCTAGTGAATACGTCAAAGAAAAACAATTTTTTCTAATCTTTTCAAAACATAGCAAAAAATCTGAGCTATGCCCCAATATATGTCTTGTACATATAGTATTAAAAAAATTGGGGTCAAAGTCTATTCAGATTGGATCCGCTTGTTTTAGCGGAAATAACCTGCACTTCGAAATTTAGCAGATATAACACACGCAAATAGACTCCATAATCTAGTGCGCGCTGATTGGCTATCGGAAAGTAAACAAGGGTTGGCCGAGCGCGCGCTAATTGGTCTCTTTGTCGTCTTGGATACCTTTTAATATTCTCTTGCTCGCGAGCCACGCCTACTTATTGCGCTGATTTGCTGCGCTCGTTGCGCGAGTCGTTTAGTGAAAGTGACGTGAGCAATCGTCACTTCTGCGCTCTCCCTGTCTTTCGGTTTACACCGCGCGTGAAAAAGCAGACGCCTTTTTTCCCCGCCTTCGCCAGCCAACTAGGTATGGGGCGGAAAGCGACGCCCTTCGCTTATTACACACAAAAATGATCTAATTAATTATATAAAATTATTTTATCTAATATTGTATATTTTGTTATTGTGAAATTTAAAACTTTTTTTTCATAAATCTATATCAAACTTTATTTTAAAGTGACTTTCTGAATTGCACCCAATTTTTTTACTATTATGAAATTACAAAATTTAGTTATTTTAAAGTTTTCATTTTAAACAATCAAGCAGCCCATTTGTAATATTTGGAATGGTTTGGACTTTATTAAAATTAAAAAAGTCATCAAAAAATTGTAAACTAAAGGGCATAAATTTTAATTTAAATTTGTACTTTTTCTTTCAAATTTGGCTTATGTTTACAGAAGTTATCGTAATTTGAAAAAAATGTTTCTTTGATTCTGAAAAATATTGTTCTGATTCTTATTTTATACATTGTCTCAGTTTAGCGAGTTTATACGTTTATTATCTTATTTATTTTTAGAGATTTCGCGATTTTTTTAATATTGTAAATGTTTACAATATCAATAGGTGAAACCGATTATGTCCCTATTATTTTAATTTTAAAATTATTTGTCAAAAATAATTTAAATTCAAAATTTTTTAAAATTTGATTTTTCTGAATGTTTTTTTTCTATTGCAATACAATTTAAAATTTGCAACAAAAAACACAGAAACTTTAGACAAAGCATTAAAAAAAGTTCAGAAAACAAACACACCAAAATAATCTTCTGGGGAAGAATACATGGAGCAGAACATAATATAAAAAATAAACGGACTGATAACATAATGTTGGGCGGAGAATGCTAACGGAAACAAAGTGCACAAAATATTTTTAATTCATGCAATTATTTACTGTACATATGCTTGGGAAGTTTAAGCTAATGTTCCAAATTGTGAAAATTGATAAATAATTATAAAAATATGGGTAATTACGTTGCTGTTATTAAATTACTATACACTAAAATTAAATTGAAATTTTCAGTCTAAGCTCCACGTTTTATCGTTACCTTGGTGTTTTTTTTCGAACGTGCCAAGCTATATAAATACAAAATCATTAAATGTGTTTATTAAAAAAAGTTTTTTTAATTGGTGCCGCCTGACAGAATCTGAATGGAATTATTATAAATTGTAAAATTAATTTTGAAATTTACGGGGTAGTTTCTGTAAAAAAAACAACCAGATAAAATTTGCGAAACGTTTAAAACTGTAAGGGGATGACGAAAAAGATTAAACATGTGCGGATATGGTGATGAAACGTAGAATCTGGCCTTTTTGCAAATTACACGAAAATTAATAAACTTTATCCGCCAAAAATTAGCATTTCAGTTTCAAATCAATTATCATTTAGTTTCATTTGGAACATGATAATTTATTTAAAAATAAAATCTCAGAGGGTGCAAAAAAACTTCATTTTACGCTTTGGCACATAAAAAATCTAATTTTATCTGGAGATTTAGTTTCTTTAAAAATATCCTACATATGCTCTTATTGTTTTTCATTAATTGAATTGTTTAATTAATTTAATTGTTTTTCATAAGTTCGAATTGTATGCGTTGCTATTGTGACTTGTTTTAAAATTTGAGCGATGTTTTAATGCGGCAAAACGGGTCTAAAATACTTTTCAGATTTCAGATTTCAGATTTTAAATAGGAATTCCGTGGAATTTTAAGATTTTTTTGACCTTTTTACATTTTCAGAACTTACCTTAAATGTGCGGTGTGGAGTCAAACATTTTGTCTTCGATTTTGATAATTTTTGTAAAAACCTTACCCCTGCCCTCAATAGCCCAAAAATTTTTTTCAACAAAATATCTCCAGTGGTTTAGGAGTTATGACTCCCCAAAAATGCTGTTTTTCGAAAATTCTGTACGTGATTTTTTCAAAAATGGGTGATTTAAAAATGGGTGATTTTTTCAAATTACTGGAATGCATTTTTGCAAAGGTTTTAAGCGCAGACAGAATTTTCTAAGATATTAAACAGACATAAAAAGTTTGAATACAATAAAAGCAATGATTTAAATTTAAAAATAAATTTATATTTTTGAAAAAATTTTGTCAGACTTTTTACAATGCTAACATTTGTATGAATTATAATTCAAATAATGAAATATTTTGTTATTTAAGCGCTGAAAATATTAGATGTTTTTTAAAAAAAATCACTTTTTTTAATAACAAAGCACAGCATAAGAATTAGGTTAACTTTTATTTTGATATTAACAGGGTGTTTTAAAAAATGCTAAATAATCTTCTGTTTAAAAATTGCGAGTAAAATTTTTTCCGAAGATATTTTACTAGAATGCATTTTTGCAAAAGTTATTAAATGCAAACAGGATTTTCCTTGGTATTAATTAAGCAAAGTGTACTTTTCCTTGTTGTTGTTCCTACTCTCCAATATCATGCGTCAGGGCTCCAAACGTTTAAAACAGAAGGGACTCCGCAGCTTAAACCCAGTTTTTTCAAGATACTTTTATTCTTTTTTTGAATAAGTTTTGTGAAAAATTTGATCAAAAAATTGTTTACAAAAAATTCTACTATATGACATTGTTTTTAAATATGCATGAATTTGACACGAAAATATGATGGAGATTGGGGGGTTGCTTAACACTTTTCAAAACTTGCTCCGGATCTTGGAGCTTTAAGGAACAGCAATATTAAGAACTATTTAATACGCTGATACCAGTATTTTTTTGATTTTTAGTTTTTATGAAAGTTTTGGATTTCAGAAATAATTATGGTGGAATTATATCTGGCTAATCTCGTTAATTAGTATGAAGACATGAGCGGACCGATTAAAATTGTGCAGTTATGACGGTTTATTTAAAAAATAAAAACAATTTTTTTTTAAATTCTGCCTTTCTACAAAATATAGATAAATTAACCATAACTTTAGCCCTTAAAAAATTTGCATTTATTAGTGTTAAAATACATGTTTTTATTTTTATTATTAAACAACTTTTGTGAAATTTTGAATGAATTTGTTGTTAAATAGTCGATTCAATACTGCAAATATCGAGGTCAGCTAGATTTTGTTTGCCTATAGCAAATCATATAAAAAAATTTTTTCGGTCTGAAATGACCGCAAAAATCCGAAATAACAATACAGGACTAAGAAGTTAAAGAAGGGCTCCAACACCTTGTTTTCGCTGAATCCCACGGGTCGCGCGCCAGTCGCTCGCTGCCTTTCTTTGACAGCCAATCACACGCGCGTAGAAGGGAGCTGGGAGGCGGGGCTTATTTGCGCAAAATACCGATATTTGCGCAAAAACCGGGTGGAAAAAATGGCACAACAAAACGCTCAGAAATGTTGCAGTGTGCGGAGTCAGTCTATTTTTTTGAACCAATTAAATATTTTTATACCTCTAAAAGACACAAAACGTGAATTTGTGAGTTTAGCTGCCGGGGGCCAGGCCTCGGTCAATTCCTAATTCTGTACTTAAATGAATACTTAATGGGTATAAAAATTTATAATACAAGAGATTTATTCAAAAAAAACAACAATTTTCTACTTTTTTTTACCTTAATTATTAAGCTTGGTGATGAATAACAAAAAAATGTATTGACCAGTTGTTAAACTTGACAATTTTTGAGAGTCATATCTCGTGAATCACTGACGATATTTCAACAAAAAATAATTTTTTTTGTCTTTTTAAAATTTATTTATGCGTATAAACTTTTTTGCAAACAGTTGCATATTTTTTATACAACAGTGTGAGAATTTAAAAAATTACTAATAGAAAATTTTACAATTTCCTATAGATAAATCCCATTTTCCGGTAACAAAAATACGAAAATCAATAAAAAACTACGTTAATCTATGTCCTTTGTTTCAAAAAAAGTCTTAATGTTTTAAAAACTAGAATCGCGTTTTTGAAATACGTACCTAAAAAACAAAAAAAAAATGATAAAATTCTTACATTTATTTGATTAGTTGATTTGATTATTTGATTTGAAAATCAATTAGTTATATTCAAAGCGAACTAATAATTGTTTTTCCAATCAAAAAAGTACTGCAAAAACACTAACTTTTAAGTAGAAGCAAAATAAATAGTGCTTTATACCAGAAAGTTAGTCTGTGCATAAACACGTCCATTTTCGCGAAATTTGTTCATGCATTTTGCCATTTAAGATTTAAATTTCATATAAATTACTATTTTAATAAATAGCACAGGTAAAAAGATACGCAATTTATTTAAAATTAAATTCATTAATAGTTTTTCATATTTGTCAAACAACAAAGTTTTTTGAATCTTAACATAATTTTTGAACCGCCATTTAGTAAGAACCTCTGTTACAATAATAAAAATCCATCGCGTCTTGGAATCATAAATACATACCCACTTTATATAATAGTTTACTGATTTTTACGATATCGCCTTTTGAATTTTTGTCTAGTTGCTTTGAAAGTCATGAAAATCATTAAAAACTCAATTACTGGCTTGCTTAAATAACTGTTTTAGTAATTAATTCTTTTTTACAGTAATAGCAATATAAATAAACGTGTGACTGGTTTCAAAACCATTAAGGCAGTTTAGAAAGTAGTTTTTAAAGTTAGTGAACCATAAAGAACTTTTCTAGTATTCTAAGAATGCCACCAGCCGAAATGTTTTTTAACAATCATATTTGTTAATATGACGCTGTGCATTATACCCTAATACGTGAGTGGGCTTTAAGGCAACTGTTTATGTACTATTAAAATGTAATTTTTCACCTTTTTGTCTATAAATTTGTTCTTATCCATAAACTATACACAGCCGAATCGGAGCAGATTCAACGCCGATTTTGGAGAAAAAATCGACGACCGCCAGCTGGTGAGCCGCTATTTTGGGAATGCTATGGAATAGACCTTAATAGAAATTGGGATTACCACTGGGGTAGTAATAATTTTAATTAAATAATATTTAATTAGTAATTAAAATATTCATTTCAATATGCTGATTGTGCTTCTTAAGATCGTGTAACGTGTCCTTATTAACGCTTGTAATTTTTCATTGCTGGGCGCTGTTTCATAAAAGTTCCCAACATGCTGTTTTTTTGTTAAAGTCCATTTCTTTTTTGTAGAAAGCTACAAAGAAATGAAAATGCAATATACTTTTGGAAAAACTTATAGAAAACCGAAAATTCGCATAAATATTAATTGCAAAAATCCCTATGCTTTATCATAGGATTTCATTTCTTTGTAAATATTTACAAAGAATCAAATGTTAGTAACATTTATGAAACAGCGCACTGGTGACATATAAACCTCCAAAAAGTGAATAACCAACAATAAAACAGTTTGAAATAACTGATATGCGCCGGGCCAGATTCGGACCAAAAGGAGTTTAGAATTAAAGATTTCAGTGACATAGTGTATAAGTTGCACTGTTTTAACGTTTGAAGCGCCTTATTTCAAAGCCTAGGAACGCAAAAGTTACACCTAATTTCTTTTCGTCAGCGGACCGGTCAGAGAAGACCACACTCCTGGAGAATGAAATTGTCCCCATTGCGGGCGGGTGTGGTTGAAGTTTAGCAATCCGAAGTTTTTACCAAAAAATTTGCAAATACTCAAGATGATCTATTTAAATTTTAAAAAAAGTATAAAAATTTTATTAAAACAGAAACTAAAAAACATTAAAAAAAACCGGGGTCGCATTCTGAAGCGCGGTTAAATGTTATCACAGAATAACTTTTTTACGTGCTAAAGAATGGGAGTGAAAAATAAATTTTACCGAGGTTAAAATCAGAGTAAATTTTTTCTATTGTTTTAAGGATAATAATTTATCTAACTCAAGAGGTGTGTAAATATTTTCTCCCGTTGAATTAATTTAATGAAAAATAAAATACACGACTAAATTCTTTTATTTTGCACGATGTGGTTTTGCAGCGGGAGAAAAAAATTTAAAAAAAAATTGATTGCATTCATTTTCACTCCCAAATGCTGCAGTTTTATTAATTTACAATATATGTTAATTTTTGATTTTTATTGTAATGGATTTATTGGGATAAATATAAGTGTTTTTTCAGAATGCGACCTAGGTCTCAAGAAGGTCTCGATTAAGCGATTACAAAAATCATGTTTTTTGTTATTCTGCTACTCATATACTGCATTGCCATAACGCTTAAATTTACGGTATAGAGTCAAATTTTGGTTTCAGATTTTAATGATTTTTTGTGAAAACCTCTGTAATTCAAAAATTTTTTAATGAGTATAAAATTTTAAGTTACAAGTAATATTAAAAATATTTTGTTCAACATTTTTCATATTGAAATTAGTGAACATCGCTCGGTTAACGACACAAAATCACAATATTTAAACAACTCAGAAAACACAAACAACATTGAGACTGCCAATTGACATTACGGTACAGGTCTTAGTTATTTTTCATTTAACTGTTGTAGCTTAAAAAACAAACTCGCTTTATTAAATTTTCATTTTTAGAACTCAGATAAAGATATTATTCTTTGCACTGAAACATAGTGTAATGAAACAGTTTTGGATTTTTTACTCTTAGGTACATAATTCTAGATATAAAGTACTTCGCTAGAAACAGAGGGGACAAGGATGGTGTAATGAAACAGTTTTAGGTTCTTTACTCTTAGGTAATTATAGCAATACAGTACTTCGCTATAATTAATGTAATGAAACAGTTTTGAATTCTTTACTCTTAGGTACAGTCCGGAGCAGAAATAAAGGTCATTTTTCAGACAGGCAATAGCCGTTATGCGCGACTCGGCCTAAATAAGCGTTATAGATTTCGGCAAGGGGGAAGCAGTGCAAAATAAGAACTTTGCATTTTGGCTATAGCCGGCCGCCCCCTCTAAGCGCATATGCACGCTCCGGGGCGCATATGCGTTCTAAGGCTCTTGCTGTTTTCTACATGAAGAATTCAAAACATTGTTTGTAAAGCATAAAAAAACTTTCAAACACAAAGTGTGTTTAACATTTAAAATAAAATTTATGTTACAAATTTTAAAAAAAATTATATATGTCTTATATAAACAAATGAGCCAGCCAAGCACCTCTGTAGTTCACTTACAAATATTTCTTATTTTCCTTTTCTTATGAACCTCGTCGCCATAATGCTTATGCGTCCATACGTTTATGCCTAATGCGTCTGAAAACTACCTTTATTTCTGCCCGGGACTGTAATTCTAGATATACAGTACTTCGCTAGGGAAGGAGGGGACAGAATATATAGGGGATGGTGTAATGAAACAATTTTGGGTTCTTTACTCTTGTGTAATTATAGCAATACAGTACTTCGCTATATAGGGATAGAGGGGACAGAATATATATAGAGAGGAAGGGGTAATCTGTGTTTTTATCCTCAAATCAATTAAAATAGTTTTGCTTTCTTTTCCTTAAAAATTTTCCCATTTGGAATGTGTCGGTTTTAAAATAATTACTGTCGTAAGCAAAAACTTAGAGTTGTTTGTTCTTACTGATCAAAAAATCGAACTCTTCCTTATATTTTTGAACAATCCGAAGAAATTGAACTTAACGAATTGTTTTCGCTTTTATGAATAGTAACCTATAATATGTTAATCTGCGGGGATTTAAGTTTGCCTGACATATGTTGGCAAAACTCCACGGTAAACCCAGGCGCCAACTAAAAATTTATTCACGAAACGTGGTTTCACAACTTTCAAGTTAATGGTCTTGTACAAAACGTGTTAAAACCAACCCATATAACTGCCAATAACATTTTGGATATTCTTTTATGTAACAACAAAAATGCTATTTTTGATATTGCGGTCAAAACTCATAATTTCACTTTTAGCGCTCACTTCAGAATTGCTGTTTTTTACTTGAACCTTCACGGTTTTTTTAAAACTCAAGTTATAATTTGAAATAGCACGCAATCAAACATGATGCAAATAGCCTTAAAATTGTGTTTTTTAGAGCATATAAGAATGACAAAATTTGTTAGCTGTTTTTGAAATTATCAAGGTAAAAACGGAAGTAGTTCAAATTTTTGTTTCTAAAGTGATTTTATTTTTTGCTTTTATAGCTTTGTGAGAAATTATCTGTTTAATAAAGTTTTTAAGAATGCTTTATTTGATCATTTTTAATCAGAAAATAGCAAAAATTATACATAGTGCACTGTTTTTTGCTCCCACACAAACTTTTGGGTGTTAAATGTAGCGCCGAAATCAGGATTAAATTAGCCAAACATTTTTTCCCACACTTTGTTTTTTTAACAAAAAAAATGAGGGTTTATTCTACAGAAAACAAAATACTTGGATAAATACTTCACTAATCTTAACAATGAAGTAAATTAAGTTAAGTTAATTTACTTGATTGTTAATTTACAATTAAGTTATTAAATTAAGTAAAAACTAGGCGCTTTCTTTGAGCGTAAAATTTGTAACTTAAATTGTTACACTCATTGAGCGATTCTTCAATTTCTTAATTTAGGGGGGTCATATCTTCTGAACCACTCGAAATGTTTTGATAAAACAAAATCCGTTGGTTATTCGGGGCAGGGGTAAGATTTTCAGAAAAAAATCATGAAAGTCGAACACACAAAGTTTGACTGTGTACCGCATCTTTAATGGTGCAGTACATTTTTATATTCATTCGTGGTATATTTTTATTTTGCTTTATCAAAGCAAGAAACACAGATTTGGGTGAAAAAACCCAGCAATTTAGCATTCGAATGTTTGAGCAGAGCAGAAGGTGTTTCAAAATAACAAATACAAATTACATATACAAAGAAATACAAATTATATATGCAAGCGCATTTTTATGTTAATAACACACTTTTTAATCGCACAGCCATCGTCTTATTTATTATTCATCGACTTATTCAGCGCTATATTAACAGCATGCGATGGCGAGAAGAGAAGTCAGCGCGATGGCAAGAAGAGAAGTCCCTTTTCGTCAAACATTTTTTATATGTTCTTTATTTAAGAAAAAGAAAAGAAAAAAGAAAAAAACAATGAGATGATGAAAACAGAAAATTAAACTATGCATAAACTATGCTTAGTATAATATTAATTCTGTTATTTGATCATTACAATTACAATCACAATTTAACCATTTTAAACGTGGACGAAAAAGTGATTTATGGTTTTTAAAATATAAGATTGTTTTAATTAAAAGATAAAAAGTTCTTACCTCTATTTCAGTCCTCCCTTAATTTGTTTTGTA
Organism: Microlaimidae sp. YZB2_3; assembly: GCA_030248175.1. Lineage (NCBI taxonomy): Eukaryota > Metazoa > Nematoda > Chromadorea > Desmodorida > Microlaimidae > Microlaimidae sp. YZB2_3. The sequence goes on from JASAMX010008438.1 coordinate 28,862, forward strand.
ACCAAAAGTGCAAATTTAAGAGTTTTTAAAAAAAATAAATAAATTGTTGCAAAAACTCAAGCGCCCTAGCAAAAAATTTTACACTCCTCAAACAAGCGATTTAAAACCAGTGCGCATCCGAGCAATAATTTCTAGGATGGGCAAACCCGGTCCCATGTCCCAGATGTTCTGGGTAAAATTTGGAATTCCGGTTCTGGTTCATGTTCTGGATTTTTCGGAAAATCTCAATTCCGGTTTTGTTTCCCGGTTGTGGTATTCTGGAGGTTTCACAATGTGACTGGCAGTTCCGGTTCCAGGTTCCAGATGTTCAAGCAAAATTTGTAATTCCGTTCTGGTTTCTTTTTCGGATTTTTGAAAACTCTCAATTGCGGTTCCGGTTCCTGTTCAGAATTTTTGGAAAATCTTCAATTCCGATTGTGCTTTTGCTTCCAGTGCTCTCGTAAGGTTCCCGTAGTTCCGCCCTATCACTAATAATTTCTGTCAATTTAATTCCATAGAAATCATGAGCGCCTTTTTGAAGTTTTTCTCTTTGCAAAGGTATTCATTAATTTTATATTAACAATTTCAGAAAGGAACGTGACACGAGGATTATCACACGCAAAGGTATTAGACATGAAGGTACAGTAGTCATGCAGATACTCGGGCTTAAACAAGCTGCTTTGACACAACCTCATAGAAAAATCATTTCATTATTCAAGGGGAACATGAGGGATTTCTGGACGAGGAGAACTGACGAGCAAAAAACATAACCTTCCTTCCATAAAACGGGATAAACTTTATTCCATTACAAAAAGTGTTTTACTAAAAATCATTTAAGTTTTAACTAGACTTTCTTATAGAAAGGTAGGATTATAAAAAAATTATTAAGAAGAAATAAAGCTAAAATAATAATTTCATAACATTAAAACATTTTTGTGTTATTTGTCTATAGTTTTGTACATTTTTTTTAAACAATAACTAGCTTTAAAAATGCTGAGAAGCTATGAGATGACTCGAAAAATAATAAACATTAAGGTTGCTGTTATGCTTTGATTGTGGTACGGGAAAACATTTTTGTGGTTATTTCTCCGTGGTGTGTAGAAAAAATGACTTATTAATAATGCCTTGGAAAAAAATAATTCCAATGATCTATTCTGCTATTAATAATATTGCAAAAACATTTTGGTAAAATATTTTCAGAAAAATAATTGCTTGTCTTTTCCAAAAGTAAATTATAGGTATTTTTAAAAGCACACTATTATTACAATATTATGATAAAGTTTAGCTTATTTTTTGGGTTTTGCCTAGGCTTAGGAAGACATAGTTTACTGTGCAAAGGTGGGGTTTTGAAGATTCCCAAAGATCCGTTGTTGGATTATTCTACTCATGACTCTATACTTAAAATGTATATTACATAAAATATGATACATCGAAAATCTAACAATCGAGTATGTTTCAGAGTTTTAAAAGCACATTTTGTTTGTCTTGTTATAAATTATCTACATGTGTTCAAGTTATTTCCCTAAGTTTAATCGACTAGAAAAGGTAACAAGATATTTTTAACATTTTAGACTACTGAAATTTATTTTTGCAAAAGTTATTTTTCCAAAGATTTCATTGAAAAAAAGTTATTTATTTTTTAATCAAGAGCTAATGAAAAGAGTCTAAATAAAAAAGTCCACAGCAAAAAACTGTGCAATTCACTTTTTTGTATTTTTCAATTACGATATATGTTATAGAAAAAACATTAATTAGATAACTTCTTGGCGTTTTTCCATGTCCACTATCCTTGTGTACCAGTTCCCTCGTGTTCAATATTCTAATGTCCTGAATCATTTTAAAAACGTTTCCATATTTCAAACAAAAATAGTCACACAAGTTTGTTACATTTAGAACAAAAGCTAAGTAAACGTCGCGTTATAACTTTAAAAGATTAAAAACAGTTAGATT
>JASAMX010008440.1:0-26031 GCA_030248175.1 Microlaimidae sp. YZB2_3
GACTTGTGCATGGTCATGGTCTGGAAATTAGTGTTTGTGTACTACCCCGTTTTAATGCCTTCTGTTCAAAAAAATTATAAAATTAATACGTCATTTTTAACCTAGTTTCGCAAAATTTTTGAAAATTTTAGCCTATTTTATTGCATTTTCAGCCATTTTTAGCCCAATTTTTTTCTTACATGTCCTTGTTTTGTTCATTTCTTTCTTTCCTTTTGTCGTTTCTTTCTTTCTCCCCTGCTTTGTTTAAATAAAATTAACCCCGTGTCCCCCCCCCGCTCCCACGATTTGGAATACTATTGTGGAAAAAAAGGTAAAAATAGGACTAATAGGTTAACTCATCAAACAAACGACAATTTTAAAATTAGAATTAAAAAAAAATTAAATCAAAATAGGGAGTAAGTCCAACGCAAACATAAAAAAATAATGTTAACAAACTGCATAAAAAACCCATATACAAATTTTAAACCAACCATGATAAAGCAAAAATTGATTATAAACACCTTCATATTAAAATTATGCCAGCCAAGCCAACCTCAAATTATTCTATGATTTTCTAGGTCTGTGCCACTGTTTTCTTGGTAAATTATAATCCTTTGGCAAAATTTTAGGCATTTAGAAATTGAGCATTGAAAACAGAAAAAATTGTGTTTTTTCTAGATTTTTAGCGTATAAAACAAAAATTTGACTTTAATGTCATTCAAAAATATAGATGGTAATGGCACCATGTATATTTTTGGATGACATACTAAAAAAACTATAGCCCCATTAGTTGACATGGGAAAAATTTTTATGTTATTGGCGCCTAGATTTCTGCGCTAGCGCCAAAAGATTGGAGTGGCGCCTAGAGGCCAGCAAAAAAAAAAACCCAGGGTCTGCCTTCCCCCCCCCCGATACCTCGAGGGGCAGTGTCACAACTCCCGTTGTGTTAATGTTTCAGAAATATGACGCCTTATAAATACGAGTTGTAATGTAACACTGTCGAGCGATGGTGTAACGCAGCACGTCAGTCAACGAGGTACTGAGGCTGGAGATTAACCACACGAGGCGATGTACACAGATTCATTACACCAGTACACCAGCCGACGCGATTTACACAGATTTAGTAGACAGATCTGTTTGTGATAAAATAAAAATAGTATGTTGTGTTGACTGTTTTTTTTATGCAATTAAGAAAATGGTTTTTAGGTACCTTTTTAACGGAGACAGTATTCGAAGATCTTCAGACAGCTCTGCGGCGGCCCTCCACGGCGCCTTCCTCTACGTTCTGGCCCGGCAGGGGGTGAGCAGTCCGGCCATACGTGAACTGGGGAGCGTGGAACATGAATGTGGATTTGTGGCATAATAGGGGGGGAGTTAAAATCCGAGAAACGCAAAATACCCAAATTGTTTTTTTTCTGGAGTGCAGTTTACCAATATTGTTTTTCGATTTCAAAGTAAAAATAAGTAAAAAACGCTATTTTTAGGTCAAAAACCCTTTTTATTGCATTTTTGAGCTTTTTACTGTTTAAAACATTCATTTTGACCTTAAAACTTTAGTTTGGAGGCAGTTAAAAGTCATTTTAAAGACCTTCTTCTTCATTTTTCCAAAATTGGGGGGCGGTTTAATCTTTTTCCCCCCCACTTCTGAGCGGGAGGGTTAAACCCTCCTTCTCAGAATTTGGGGGAATTAACCTCCCGTGCCCATGTATGATTTGTGAGAAACACCAGTTTTACAACTAAAAATAATAGTTGTCTGTGGAAAAAATTTAGAAGGACAGTTTTTATAAAATCGTCGTTACTCTGACACAATGAATCAGAAGCGTCGTAAAATACTCCCAACTGTAACTCTTTTTACTCTTTAACGCACTAAATATTCTATACAAAATGAGTCAATTGTGACTCCTTGCGTCAAAGTAGCGTAACGATGAAATTTACTAAAAGCTGACATTCTTTAAGAAGACACTATGAAATTAAAATGAGTAAATAATATAGTATTATTATGAATTATTATTAATTATTATTATTATTATTAATTATTATGAAGATAAAGCTTTTTTTTAATTTAACTTTGGTTGATTTGAGAGAAGCTGTCTATGACTAGCAAAAAAATAAAAACCGCCTTGCGCATTCACCAGTTAAAAAAAATCATAAATTATCAGAGAGAAGTATCGGATCCGGAATTTTACCATAAAAATCTGACGAAAGATTTTGTAGCCATGAAAAAACCCACCAATTAACTCCGTAATGTTCACGCATGGCAACCGACGACAAAGGCGGCCGGCATTCGGAACGCGTTGAACGATAACATGGGCGCTTTCCGCCGCCGATTGGAGCGGAATTTGGCGTCCATTGCGGAGCTTCGCGCCTCAGAATCGGGTGGACTTCCCGCGCTGTCGAAGATCCTCCGCTGTCTGGCGGAATTGCAAAGGACGGAGACGGGGATATTCGTCGGAGGAGATACATTGAAGTATTTTGTTTTTATTTCGATTTTATTATTAATATAATATTGGATTGTGGCAATCTTAAAAAACATACCAAAAAAAATAACAATTTATTTTTTAACATTGGTTTTTGTTGTCGCTATCTTCAAGAAGGCACCATGTTTAAGTTTATGTTTACTTTAAAGGAGCACTGTCACAAATCAAATTCCTATAACGCCCAAACCGGACTGCTCCTTTAATACTGAACCGATTCAGCTGAAATTTAAAATGTTGTAGCCTTGTAGTGGAGCACTCTAAATACCAAATTTGAGTTAGGTAGGTTTGGTATTAAAGAAGTAGTCCGGTTCGGGCGTTATAGGAATTTGATTTGTGACAGTGCTCCTTTAATTACAAAACAACTTTGTAAATTTATATTTTTGTTTTCAAAGTAACCAGGGGTCGCATTCTAAAGAAACCCTTATATTTACCCCGATAAATCCATTTCAATGAAAATAAAAAAATAAATATAATTGTAAATGAATAAACCTGCCGCATATGGGACAGAAAATGATTGCAATAAATTTTTTTTAAATTTTTTTTTTCTCGCGCAGCAAAACCACCTCGCGCAAAATAGAAAAATTACACAACGGCCGTATTTTATTTTTTATTAAATTAATCCTACGGGAGAAAATATTTAACCACCTCTCGAGTTGGATAAATTCTTATTCTTAAAACAATAGAAAAAATTTAACCCGACTTTTACCTAGTAAAATTGGTCTGTCACTCGCATCCTTAAGCACGTATAAAAAAGTTAACCCTGGGTAAATTTTAACCGCGCGTCAGAATGCGCGCCCCATCTTCATCATTGTCACTCAAATTTCGTAAAGCGGGAATTTCGTGAAACATTAAGTCAACGGGAGTTAAAATAATCGCAAGTGGAACTAAATTTAATTTGGGTGTGCACGACCCAAACAGCGTAATCGTAAAATGTTTTTATGTCTATAAATTTTTGTGTACTTAATACGTAAATTTAAAGGCTAATTTAGAGTTTCAATGACTATAAATTAAAGCATGTTCAAGCTATTCGATTTTTCTGGAGTGTACATCTAAGCCAAAATATCAATTGACTCAAACTTAGGTTTAAACCATACATGGGCACGGGGGTTGGGGGGTTAACCCCCGCCCCCAAATTCTGAGAGGGGTAAAATATATATGGGAAGATTTGGAGGAGGGTAAAACACACAAAGGGGGGGGGGGGTAAAACCCAAAAACCCAAAAACCCAATTTTTTCAAAAATACATACCCAACTTCCAATTAAAGAAAAAAAAGTAAAAACCCAAATTTAAGCCAAAACCCTTTATGCATTTTCTTTTAATTAAAACATCGACCTCAAAACAAGGGAGCAGAAAGTCAAAAGACTCTCACAAAGGGGGGGGACTCCCCCCCCCGGGGGGGGCCCCCGGGGGGCCCCCCACCCGGTTTAATCCCCCCCTCCACTCAGAAGTCGGGGGGGGGAGAAAAGGTTAACCCCCCAATTTTGGAAAAATGAAGAAAAAAATGCTTTTAAAATGACTTCTAACTGCCTCAAAAATTAAAGTTTTGACGTCAAAATGAATGTTTTAAACATTAAAAAACTCAAAAATGCAATTAAAAAGGCCTTTTTGACCTGACCTAAAATTAGCGTTTTTTACCCATTTTTCCTTTAAAATCGAAAAACGATATGGGTAAAATGCACTCCAGAAAAAAACGATATGGGTATTTTGCGTTTCTCGGATTTTAACCTCCCTAATTTGGGGTTTAACCCCCCCCCCCTCCGGTCCAACTTGCCCATGTATGGTTTAAACTTTGTTTTAAATTTAGCGATATTTAAACAGACGGTTCCAAGTTCCCCTTCTAGAATAATACAAGTTTTCTAGTTTCCGCTATAAATTTTCTTGACTCTGAGTTTTTTAATTTTATTTTTATAGATCATTGTTGGAAAGGTGGACGGAGCTGTTGCTATGCGCCGATCACAATCCGAGCGCCTTCGATCTTACCTCCGTGTTCCTCTCGCTGAGCTATTTCCACCGCCTGGCGACGAGGAACCTGAACCATTTTCAAACGATGTTTTGGTCGCGTTTTTGGTAAGTTTCGGGCGTTAACTGGCGATGGGCGGAACTACGGAACCCCCGGAACACCGGAACCAGAACCGGAATTGAGAGTTTTTAAAAATACGGAACAGGAACCGGAATTCCAAATTTTGCCCGGAACAGCTGGAACTTGGAACACGAACTGCCTATCGCACTGTGAAACCACCGGAACCGGAATTGAGATTTTTCGAAAATTCGGAATAGAAACCGGAACCGGATTTTTGATTTTCCAAAAATCCAGAACAGGAACCGGAACCGCAATTCCAAATTTTGCTAGGAATATCCGGAACCCGAACCGGAAGTGCCCATCACTAACGTTAACCATCAATGCAAATTTTTTTGCAATTTTAGCAATTGAATATTTTAATTTTTTTTTTTTGACGACCAAAAGATGTTTTATTTCTTTTTTAAAAGTTATTATTCCTATAGTTGTTTGTGCGTTATTATCATTACGAAAAGTTTCTAAACGCCAGGCGAATAAACGAAGAGCAAAGGCTGTTAACGCTTAATATTTGTTGTTTTTTTGGTCTCGCACGGAAAATCTGCTGATGGAGTGGGACGCCAGGGAATTGACGTTTTTACTATCATCTCTGGTTGCGGCCGGCGCCAATCCCATAAACCACCAATGGCTGGACAAATGGTGCGATGCGACCGTGAGCGGACTAAGCGAACTCAATGTGAGTTTATTATTTTATTTTATATCATATCATAACTTGTCATATAAGACAATATCCAATGCTTGTCGAAAAATAAATGCGCACTATCAACTGCTTTTAACTTCGTTTTGTCCCTTCCCAAATCTGCTATGTCTATTTTTCTAGTTTCTTTAAAATTATGTCTTTTGAATTTCCGCTTGTGCTCTTAATATTGATAAAATGGATGTAAACTCTGCACATGTGAATTAATAGAAAACGAAAAAGGGGGTAAGGGAAAACGAACCCATATTTACTATGACAAAACACTATGTTAAAACAGATTAGATAAATTTACCATATTATCGATTGTTACAATCTAAAAGCCTAAAAAAAATTAAATTTTATTTAAACTTTATTATTACTATTTATGTACAAAAAATAATAAGAAGAAACCTCCTTTAAAAATTAAAAAATCTATTTCGCACCTAAACATAAAACAGCGCAAATTTTAAAACTGTGTTTAAGAAAAGACAGAAATAAATCCTCGTATGGGAATTAATTTTTTCTGGTAATTATAGACTAAAGGTTTGGCGGAAATCGGGCGCTGCTGGCTAGAACTAGGGCGCGGGGCGCCGCTCCGCGCCGGATTCCTCCGTCGCTGGCTGGACTGCTGCCTGGAGAAGGTGGCGGCGTTACTACGGTCAAAAATATATAACACAAGAATATCCGACTGTACACTAAATTTTTGACCAAAATTTTGCGAGAAAGGTCGCACTATTGAATTCGTGTGCCACTTTTTTCGCTAAAATCTGCCATTTTCTGCTAGTTTTCCCACGTTGCGATTTTTAACACAGTGTTAGTTTTCTCGCAGTGGGGACTGCGACTTCTTTTGCACTCAAACTGCTTTATTCGCACTGCGAGTCTGGCTCTACAACAAGAAAAAAAAACAAACCGGAGCGAAAATTTTGTGTTTAAATGAGTAATAGTCGTTTTTTTTTACCTGTCACGTGTATTTTTATAAAGACTGTGGCTTAACTGCAATTTCTATAAAATGTACGCGACTGTTACTCATTTTAAATTTCAAAAAATTCCCTAGTTACTAGAGAAAGAGTCGGATTGCAGTCACGTGTATATCTTATAAAAACTGGCTCAGCCCAAATTCCTATAAAATGAAGACGAATGCGACTTATTTTAGATTTCAAACAGCGACCTATTTAAACTAGAAAAGGAATCACAGTCGTGTGTATTTTATAATGACTGCGGCTTACTTTGCTGTGCCACAGTTCCTATAAAATATAATACGCGAGGCTGTCTGTGGCTCATTTTAAATTTTAAGCAGCGCCCTTTTAACTGAAGAATAAGTCGCAGTCGGGTATATTTTATAGTGACTCAGCCGCAAATCTGTTAAATCTTTGAAAATGGATTTCAAACAGAACCCTATTAATTAGAGAATAAGTCACAGCCTCGTGTATTTTATAATGACTCTAGCTGATTTTGCTGTAGTAACGACGCGCTGGGTGAAAAGGTAGAGAGCATGGAACCGATTCAGCTGTCTTGCGTTCTGGCGGCCCTGGCCGAATGGCGCGTTCGCCCGCCCAGTAGTTACACGCGGCTTTTTCTGGAGAGAGCGGAAAAAGTGAGTAGACTTCTGTAATTATCTTATTAATCTTACTCATTCATAAACATTTTACTTTTAATATTGTCATAATATATTAGGTACTTATCTATGTTTCTTAAATTAAAAATACCCCACCTTTGTTGTATATTCTCCTAAAAATCCTCCCGAACAATTTAATTTGTACAGCATTTTTTTCAGCGGACGTTTTTAGCAAATTTGAACGTTTTGGGGAATTCTACCCGTCCCCAATCCAGCAGCATATCCTTATACTTCTATCCAAGGTTGGCAAAATACTCATAATTATATTCGCTGATAGGAAGGAAGAAAGCACCGATTTTACTTTAGTATAAGCAGTTTTTATTTTGTTTTTTGTGATTTTGGTAAATAAATTTTTATTTGAAAAGTGAGCCGACATTTTAGTAAAATAGGTTGATTTTTGTAATATTACTCTTTTTGCACCTTTGTCGGCCGAGACAAATACTAAATCTTCATTCTGCGCTTTCTTTCTTAAGTCCGATACAACTACTTCAACTTTATCATAAATAACCTTAGGATTTTTACTTGTTACAGAAGAGTGAATATTGTCTGTTAGCCATGCAAAATCACGTACCATCTTCAACTAATTATGACGTCACAGGCAACCCAAAAGGACTCCGCAATATTCTTAAATTTCGCTTTGGCCAGGAAGCGGTTCAAAAACTGAATACAGTTTTACGATGGAATGAGAAACTAGCTAACTGCAGATGTCGTATTAAATTTTTAAAAATTTGTAAATATTATCGAATTTTTCCCAAGTTTATCAACAATATATTTTTATCATTTTACAAACTGGCTAGTTCTTATAGCAAGAAAGCAATACATAATTCAAAGTTGTTTATTCTACAGTCTTGTATCCGTGATAGCTACGTCTCCGAAGCCAAAATTAGAAAATCGCTAACAGACTCTGTTTTATACTTCAAAAATCTTCAGGATGACTCAGTTTTATCAACTGTTTTGGCCTATTCAAAAAATCGATACTTTGGATCCTTCCGTAAAACAAAACTCAAAAACGACAATAAATTTGAAAAATTATATTTTAATAAATTTGGTCATTTTTATAAAAATTGCAGTATTTGGCCGGATAGGAATTTTCGAGATTCTGTTATAGTTAACGCTACTAGTAGTACTTTTTCTGAAGCAGAATTAGATGTTCTTGCCTGTGGTCCTAAGTTTTGTCTGCCACCCAAGCGAGTTCCTATCCTACAAGCATTATGTGCAGTGGAATCCGCTTTGGTGAAAGTAGACGGAAATTTGGACTCAGGTGTATCTAATGAAGCTTTGCGCGCTCAAATTACTTCGTGTTTAAGTCACTCTTCTGTAACAAGTAAAAATCCTAAGGTTATTTATGATAAAGTTGAAGTAGTTGTATTAGACTTAAGAAAGAAAGCGCAGAATGAAGATTTAGTATTTGTCTCGGCCGACAAAGGTGCAAAAACAGTAATATTACAAAAATCAACCTATTTTACTAAAATGTCGGCTCACTTTTCAAATAAAAATTTATTTACCAAAATCACAAAAAACAAAATGTGCTCTATCGTAGATATATTGATGATATATTTATTTTGTTTGATTTGAAAATACCTTATTCTAATATTAATGGTATGGTTAATGCTTTTTTATCTGAGTTTCATGAATTTTTACAGCCTACAAAAATCCGCTTTACATCTGAGCTTGAATCATCGTATGTTTTACCGTTTCTTGACTGCCTCATAAAAAGATCTGAAAGCAAAATTGAAATAGAAGTATATCGCAAACCAACGCATTCCAATAGATACATTTCAAAATATTCCTTTATTCCAAACCAATATCTTTCTAGCGCTCTTAATACTTTAAAATTACGTGCATTACGATATTCAACTAATTCAATTTCGCTTCAAAATGAGTTTAATTTCTTGTAAAATGTATTATTTGTAAATAAGCATGGCTATCCTAAAGACTTCGTAGCAAAATTCTTTGATTTATCGTGTCTCAAATTCGGTTGCTGTCCTCCACCTCTTCCAAAAAGCACCTTACTTTCAATCACTCTTCCCTTTTTTGGTAAAGCCTCATATAACTTAAAACGTATACTAAAAAACGCGGGGTTTTTAACATTTTTTCGGTCTCCTTCTACACTTCGCTCAAAATTATTTTATTTAAATGTCGACCGGGCAATGTCAGAGAATTTAGCTAGGAATAACGTTGTTTATCTATTAATTTGTGATGATTGTGACTCGTTCTATATAGGAAGAAGCCAGCGTAATTTTACCGTTCGTTTTTCTGAACACACACGTGCCGCCCAAAGCTCAACTAAAGACACAGGTCTCTCTTCTATTTCTTTACACAGTCGTAATACTAAGCACAGTTTTAGCTTTTCAAAGTTCCTGGCGTTTGAGGACAACTATTTTGGGTTATGTTTTAAAGAGGCGTGTTTTATTTATGCTAATAAAAACAGTACAAATTTATTAAATGTGCATTCAAAAGAAATTTGTAATTTAGTGCCCAATGTTTATTCTGTTCTACTGCAAAAATTAAGATTAACGTAATAACGTAAAAAATGTTTTCTACAATAATATTTTATTGGTACATTAATTTAACTTCCTAATTTGGTTATATTAATTTTCTTGTTTAATTTCATTGTTGTTTTAAACTTATATCTGTGTTGTTACTTTACTTTTCATTTTTAAACATTTTCTTCGATGACAGGGCATTAATTTTTCTAATTATATATCCTAGTTTTTATATTATTGATTAAAATGACATTCTACCCGTTTTTATTTTTTATTTATTTATAATATATATTATATAAGTTATAAGGTCATTTTGCATATAATCATATAAACTTTTGTTTGTTATCTTCCAATTTTAGCTATAATTATTAAAAATTTGTACGCGTCTTCCGTTGCTAGTTTTAATTTCATTATTCGACAGTATTGATAATAATTGTTTTATTTTATTATTTTTAATGTATTTTATTACTGTTTCAGTTCCCTGACGAAGAGCTGTGTTTTATCAGCATCGAAACGTTGGTTTTAATAAACTTTTAAATATTGTCTGTTAGCCATGCAAAATCACGTACCATCTTCAACTAATTATGACGTCACAGGCAACCCAAAAGGACTCCGCAATATTCAAAATACTTTTAAACCATTAAAGGTTTAATAATAGGTTTTTTATAGGATAATACTACATTTTATTGAATAAAAAGCGATATTTAGGCTAGGTTTTTTTTATGCCAAATCAACGCAGTTGGCGCCTAGAATTTCCCGCTGGCGCCTAAAATTTTGGGTCTAGGCGCCAGCCTGGCGCCTAGATTTTTGGCCATAATTGTATTCTTTAACCGTTTTTTAGTCAACCAGACAAAAAAGAACACAAAATTTTTAAGGTTTTAAAAGACTAATTTTCAAAAATTTTCTTCCGCTTTGCTTCGCTCAGCCCGTATTGTTTTAGTTTATCTACAATTTAATCCTTTTTTATGATATATATATATATATATATATATATATATATATATATATATAAAATATATATGTAAAGATTTAGGTAAAAGTTATAACTGGTTACATTTTTTAATTAAAAAAACCCATTTAATAGTGAAAATCTAAAAACACCTATTATTAGTTTTGATTAAAACCTGAAAATAACTTCTGAGAAAATCCTTTTTTGCTTGCACAGATATTGCAAGAATTTTCAAAGTGTTAAAAAGAATTTAATTTATCTTTGACACTAAAATGTTTAGCTTCAAGCTGTCTGTAATGAAGCTCCGCTTTGTAGAGCTACGGATCAATCCACTTCCACGAGCAATTCACGGCCCACCTATGGTTGTACTAATTGTCTGAATAATAAAAAAGCTATGCTGGAGATTGTTTGGTAAAAATTTTTGTAAACTAAAATTTTTCAAAACTTAATAAAGGGAATTAAAAACTGTAAAAATGCAAATAAAATAATTAAAACATAATAAGCTTAAACAAGCTTGAAATCAAATATTTTAGAGAAGGAAGGAACTCCAAAGCTCCCTCCGCTATAAGTGACCGGGGCTCCGGAGCATAATGTGGGAGGGTAGGGACATCACTAGTTTTTATGTTTTCTTGTTTTCTTGTTTCTTGTTTCAAGAATTACATAATTCTTGAAAAAAATTTTACGCATTTCAAGTTGAGTATTGAGATGGGCAAAATGAGTAGTTTTTTAAAATTAATTGTACTACTATACAACACGAAACGTTTGACTACAAAAGCCATCTAAAAATATGTATATAATGAAAAAACTAATAATATGTGGCCTTTTTGTGAAAATAGAAAAAAATTATGTTATTGGCGCCTAGAATTCTGGGCTGGCGCCTAAAATTTGGAGGCTAGGCGCCAGGTGGCGCCTAGGCGCTGGCGAAAAAAAACCCAGTATTCAGGTATAAAAAGGATGTAAAAACATGAATTTCTGTTAAAAATTAACGTTTTTGGAAGAAAAATTAGTATAAAAAAAATACTTAAAATTTTCTCGAGAGGGGAGGGGGTGGTGAGATTTCAAAATCTAGAGGATGGTCAGGGGTAAAAAAATCGAAAATTTGGGGGGAGGGGGGCCCCTGGATTTTTTTCTAGGGGGGCCCCCAAAATTTCGAGGCTAGGGGGGTGGACCCCACCCTACCGCCCCCTTGTTCATCTATGCCAATAAATGACCGAGTTTAAGCTTAATATGTAAGCTTGAAATACATTTAAAGTTACTTTATCTTCGTTTTTAAGACTATTTCCAGCGTTTTAAATATGTTTCGAAAAAAAATTAATTTACAAAAAAATTTTTGAAAAAAATAATTCAGGGCATCACTTTTTAGTTATTTATGAAGTTAGTACAAAAATAGGGCGGAGCTTCGGGGGTTGCTCCGGAGCTCTTAAAAGCGGAGCTCCGCTTCGGAGCTCCGGTGCTCGGGGTTCCATGGAACGTCACCAATATACACAATCATCATTTTATACGCAACATTATCTTTTTGTAACTTAGTATAATTTCTTAGTTCAAATATTTTAAAAATATTATAAAAACTCAATTATTTACTTTTAAATTAAAATGGCAGTCTTTATGTTGTAAAAAAATATTTTTTGCTCTGTACTGTCATAGTGGTTGTTTTATTAGATTACTGAACGTAGTGCTTACTTAACTCTTTTAAATTATAGTTATATTATTTTGTAGTAATTAAGTATAAATTAAAAAAAATAACAGACCTGTACACGCTCTGAAAATGCCCCCTCCCCCCCGCTTTATTGGAGGATTTGCCCCCACCCCGTTTTATTGCACCCCCCCCCCCCCACCCAGCGTAAAAATGAAAAAGTACCCAAAAATTATTACGCTATTTTTAACGTATTATGATGCCATCATCGCAAAATTTATGCAGTTTTTTGCCTATTTCAATGCATTTTAAGCCATTTTAGACCTATTTTTACCTTATTTTCGCTTTTTTGTCTCTTTTTTTCCCTTTTTCCTTCTTTTTTTTCTTCAACCTCTGCTTGCCCTCCCCCCTGTTGCAAAAAAGTTGTCTCATGCCCCCCTCCCCGTTTAGAATTTCCCCGCAATAAAACCCGGGGGGGAGCAGTGCACAGGTCTGATATAAAATAATTTTATAATTATATCTTTTTCCAGTTGTCACAAATTGCTTCGTCTGCCGAAGCTCTTTCTCTCCTATGGACGCTGACTTTTCTAGGGGAGTCTGTGTATGGGCGATCGAGAATTTGGGACTCCTTGCGAAACGTTATAAGGGAATCGGAATTGGAGGTTCACGAGGTGAGTGCGTTATTCTTCCCTAATCCTCGACGGAGCCGCCGTGTGCTAAAAAGTGTTCTTGCTAGCCCTGACAAGTATAGGTGGGCAGCCTCCCGGATTTAGGGGGGGGGTGTCCCAAAATTTTTTTTTTGGTTATACCTCAAACACCCCATTTTGAGCGTTTTTAGTACTGGGACTCCCCAAATTTTAGGGGGGTGTTCGGGGTCATAGGTGTCCGACCTGCCCGGACTGCCCGGACCGCCCCCCCCCCTGAGGACCGGTCCAGGGTACCCCTCCCCCCTAGCGCCCATTTTGGACCCTTCCCCCCTAAAACCCCGGTCCAGGCCGACCCCCCCCCCTGAAGGCGTTTTTGACAATCCCCCCCCTAACAGCTGTTCCACCCCCCCCCCCCCCTTAATCGAAATCGAAAGGAATCGAAAATATTGATTCTCTTACTAAACTTGAGGACTTTGCACAGTCCATATACAATTTTTATAATCGCATAGGATATAAAAAAACTTCACATATAAAAAGCTTAGCAGAAGCGATGAGTGTGACATTCTATAACATAAAATACATCTTTCACATTCGGTGGATATCTTCGGAATATAGCGCTATAAATAATTTGATACATAACTACAACCTTCTTACACAAGACCTAATTCTAATAGCAGATGATCCCAGTTTTTCAAAGGACGCCCAAGCAACAGCGGTGGGGCTGCAAAGAACATTCAACGGAAGGCATTTTACCATGCTACTTTTTTATTTAAAGGATGTGCTGCATGCACTACAAGTTTTTTCAAGAAGGCTACAAAAATCCGCCGGATTAGTAGTTGATAAGTATGACATGCTGGCAGATTTACATAATACCCTGAATATGTACAGTACAGCAATATTGAAGCCCGACCCAGTCCATCAGTTAATGCATTTTTAGGAAAATGCGATTGTGATTCTAACATTGAACGTCGGTGTAGGATTACTGATTACTTAACATCAACCAATATTCGTTATCGAGCTCATGAAGACTCTGACTTCATAACACTTGGGAATGATCATCCACGGTTTACAGAAATCACCACTGTGGCACAAGAGTTCATACAATCAATAATTGCTGAACTGCATGATTACTTCCCTTCAGGTGAATTTCAGGATTATAAAAAATATTTTTACCCAGCAATATCCCACCATTAGATCAAACAAAAAGATTTGCAGCATATGGTACAAGTGAAATACTACAAATTGCTGATGCACTTAATGTCAAATATCCAGATGCAAATAAGTTTGTAAGTGATTGGACAGACGTTTTGAAACAAATTTCCAGAAATGGTGATTTTTGTAAAATGAAGGATGGAAAAGCTGAGCAATTTTGGCCAACATTTCTCAATAAGCAAAGCATTAAATGGGACAAACACATCCGAGAAGTAGTGCAAAAAACATTAGTGCTGCCAATCGGCAGTTCAGATGCTGAACGCGGGTTCAGCATCATGAACCATATAAAAAACAAAAGGCGCAGTAGCT
This sequence comes from Microlaimidae sp. YZB2_3, assembly GCA_030248175.1. Classification (NCBI taxonomy): domain Eukaryota; kingdom Metazoa; phylum Nematoda; class Chromadorea; order Desmodorida; family Microlaimidae; species Microlaimidae sp. YZB2_3. The sequence continues at coordinate 14,057 of JASAMX010008440.1, forward strand.
TATTGCCCAAAACAGTTGAAAATATGATGAGAATTCGATTAAATGGACCATCTAATATAAACGCTTTTCCAGCTGAAATGTATGCCAAACAGTGGGTTGAAGCCGGGAATTATCCTTCTGACAAACCACTACAAAAAAAAAACGCAAGTATGATGAAACCAATGTTGTCCTAGACGATGAAAATGATGAAATTGAATCTTCTGCTTCTGTTGACCTTGATCAATATGATGAGGAGAATGCTTCTGCAGAAATTGAGTTCTTGCCAAAAAGCAGGTTATTTTAACTGAACGTATCTAACCTTTTCAAACATTTATTTTTTATTGTATAATAAAATGTAATGCACCCATATGTAGCATATTTACATATATTTACCCATATTTACATAAGCTAACTACTGTAAACCATTTTAATGGTTACTACCTGGTTTTATGGCTATATATTCCTCATAAATATAACAATAATTTTAGTGGTCTATAAAAATTTTTATAATTTATAATAAAACTTAGGTTTTTTACAAACTGGTTGGTACGTTACAATAAAAATAAAAATAAATAAAATTCAAATGTTCATTTTAAAAACAAACCGTTTTTTAAAAACGAACGGTCGGTCCGTTTTTTTAAACGACCGGTCCGTTTTTTGCGCTGCCGCCGTTCGTTAAACACTTGTCCGGCAAGTTGCCGCATGCAAAATAATGAAATGAAAACAAAATACAATGATTATTATTATTTATTATGTAACCGGAAAATAGAAGAAAGTTGGTCTTGTATAATAAAATGTAATGCACCCATATGTAGCACGTAGGTATTTTTTTAAAATGTTATATAATTGTGAATGTGTGTTGTGTATTGTAGCGTTAGCATCTGCCTGCGTGCAAATAAAATTACGTCATTTGTTTACATTGGTTCTTACTAAACAAGACACATTTACTTGCATAAAACTTTCTACTGAACTTCAAACAATAATAATGCACTCACTCACTCATATAAAAGAATAGACATATTTACATAAGCTAACTACTGTAAACCATTTTAATGGTTACTACCTGGTTTTTTGGCTATATATTCCTCATAAATATAACAATAATTTTAGTGGTCTATACAAATTTTTATAATTTATAATAAAACTTAGGTTTTTTACAAACTGGTTGGTACGTTACATTAAAAATAAAAAAAATAAAATTCAGATGTTCATTTTAAAAACAAACCGTTTTTTAAAAACGAACGGTCGGTCCGTTTTTTTAAACAACCGGTCCGTTTTTTGCACTGCCGAGTGCCGCCGTTCGTTAAACACTTGCCCGGCAAGTTGCCGCATGCAAAATAATGAAATAAAAACAAAATACAATGATTTATTATTTATTATGTAACCAGAAAATAGAAGAAAGTTGGTCAAACTTTTACCGGAAGCAAAAAAAATCAACAAAAAGGTACCTCTTATAATATGTTAACGTTTTTAACAGTTTCCAAAAGCTTTTTTGGCAGGTCCAGGCTTTTCCCCCCCCTAAGTACCCCAGTCCAGGCTTCCCCCCCCTAAGGACCCTTCAGTCCAGGCTACCCCGAGGTCAAAATTTTTCGAAAATTTGGTCCAGGCTGACCCCCCCTGCTGGGCCTACAAAATGGTAAAAAATGGGCTGACCCTAGGGTAAAACCCCCCCCTAGCCGTGAAGGGTCGGACACCTATGTTCGGGGTATCCCAAAATTCAGGGGAGGGGGTGTCGGCTTTAATCGGGATTTTTTTGGGGGGTATAACCCCCCACGTCCCCCCACCCTCCCCTTGCCCACCTATGCTGGCAAGTATTGAGCGAGAAGAATAAGATATCGTCTTTACTACAACATAAGGAATTAGATCAGAATCAGTATTGAATCAACGTGACCCCGACTCATAATGTTTAATTTTGGGTGTTAGATGATTAAAAGAGTCACAGTTGGAGACCTGTGCACGGTCTGGAAATGCCACCCCCTTCCCCGCTTTATTGGAGGATTTGCCCCCCCCCTCCCCGTTGTATTGCCCTCTCTTCTCGCTACAAAATGGAAAAAGTACCCTAAAATCATTACGCCACTTTTGACCTATGATGACGCCATCATCGCGATTTGCAATTTTTAGCCTATTTCAATGTATTTTAAGCCATTTTAGAGCTATTTTTATTTTACATTATTTTCGCTTTTGTCTTTTTTCTTTTCCCTTTTTTTAACTTTTTTCTCTTTTTTTTCTTTCTCCCCTGCCTGCCCTCTCGTTTTATTGCCCCCCGTTTCAAAAAAGTTGCCCCCCGCGCCCCTCTCCCCCGTTTTGGAATTGACCCTCCCCCCCAATAAAACCCCGGGGGGGAGGCAGTGCACAGGTCTGCAGTTGCACTTATTTTTGAGAGTTCCGACTCATTCTGTCATAGTAGCGACGATAGAAAAGATGGGCGAGATTGTGAACGACAGACATAGATGAACAAGGGGGGGGGTAGGGTGGGGTCTACCCCCCAGGCCTATTTGGAACTTTTGGGGCCCCCTAGAAAAAAATCCAGGGGGGTGCCCCCTCCCACCAAATTTTCGAATTTTTTACCAGGGCGGTAGCCAGGGGGATTGGGGGGATTATTCCCCCCTCAAAATCTGGGAAGGCAAAAAATTTTGTAAAGGGTCCTCCCCCTTGGGTTTTTTTTTAAAAATTAGAAAAAAAAATTTTTTCCAAACCACACTGTAATGTATTAAAGCTATCTAAAATGCATTATTTAATGTGATTTAGGTTCATGAAAGACCCCCCCAGCCTCGATATTTTGGGGGGCCCCCTAGAAAAAAACCCAGGGGGGGGGGGGGGTGCCCCCTCCCACCAAATTTTCGAATTTTTTACCAGGGCGGTAGCCAGGGGGATTGGGGGGATTATTCCCCCCAATCCCAAGCTAGGGGGGTTCGACCCCCCTAGGACCCCCCCTAGATTTTGAAATGTCATTTACCCAGGTAAACTTCCCCTAGCTTTTTGACCGTGTTCATTTATGACGACAGACGGACCGACGGTCCAGACCATAGGTGGGCAAGGGAGGGGGTTATGCCCCCCAAAAATCCCGATTATAGTCAACAGCCCCCTCCCCCCTAAAATTTGGGAATACCCCGGACACCCTCCCCCTAAAATTTCCCATTTTTTCCCCCTAAAACGACCTAGAAGGTCATTCCCTTTTTAGTGAAAAAACGTTGTTCAGTATTAAGATGTATATGTTAATCTTAAGAAAAAAACATCACATTCTGGTTTTACATTGGCTAATTACTCTTATCGTTCAACCCAATTCAAATACAAAAAAATTTCAATTTTCCAAAATCCATAGATTCCCCCTTTTGTGAAAATGTGTTGTCCAGGCTAAAGATGTCCTTGCACTTTTTTCTAAATTTTAACCTCTTTATGGCATTCCCTGGACTGTAAGCTTTGTAATGATATTTCATTTAGCCCAATGTGGTTGGGGAGCAAGGTCATTCCTTTCTGTAGTGAAAAAACGTCCATGTTCTTTTTTTTAAAAACATAATAATAGTCTGTATTTACATAAGCTAATTTATTGCCCCCCCCCGTTTCAAAAAAGCTGCCCCCGTGCCCCGCCGTTTTGGAATTTCCCTCCAATAAAACCCCAGGGGGGGCAATGCACATGTCTGCAGTTCCACTTATTTTTGAGGGTTCCGACTCATTCTGTCATAGTGGCAAAGCGACGATAGGAAAGATAGGCGAGATTGTGAACGATAGACGGGCCGACGGTCCAGACCATAGGTGGGCAAGGGGGGTTATACTCCCCAAAAATCCCGATTATAGCCGACACCCCCTCCCCCTAAAATTTGGGGGGGGTCCATAGGTGAGCACGGTCGGGGAAGCTAGGGGGGGGTGGTTACCCGGGGTAAATCGAATTTTGAATTCTAGGAGGGGGGTCCCAGGAGGGTCCGGACCCCCCTAGCTTTTTAGGGGGGTCGACCCGGGGTGCGAAATTTTGAAATCTAGAGGGGGGTCAGGTGGGGTCCGGTGTCCAAAGCGAAACAGTTTTAAACCATAATAACTTTAATAATTGTTCTTTTTATAGGATAATACTACATTTTATTGAATAAAAAGCCATATTCATGTATAAAAAGGGTGTAAAAGCATGAATATGTGATGAAAATTCACGTTTTTGGAGGAAAATTTAGTATAAAAAAGGTACCTAAATATTTCTTAAGAGGGGAGAGGGGGGGTCAGATTTCAAAATCTAGAGGGGGGTCAGGGGTAAAAAATTCGGAAATTTGGGGGGAGGGGGGCCCCCTAGATTTTCGTCTAGGGGAGGGTCCCGAAATTTCGAGGCTAGGGGGGTGGACCGTGGACCCCACCCTGCCCCCCTGGTCCTAGTACTAAAAACGCAAAAAATGGAATATTTTGAAGTATACCCCAAAAAAAATTTTTGGGACACCCCACCCTCAAATTTCAGGGGTCGGGTATACCACCCCAAAATCCGGGAGGCTGTCCACCTATGGTCCAGACCAATCTTGATGGAAAGATCGATTGTTTGCAAACCACAACAGCAAGATTTGTAAATAAACGGCACTCTTGATGAAGTAAAAAATACACATAAATCGAAATCCCACAATGCTTACGATCATAGATAAAATTTAGTATAAAAAAATCTCTGTTATATGTTTGTTTTTTTTGAAAATTAAAGAAATTAATCAAATAAAATAAAATTAATTATAATAATTTCATGAAACATTATCATTAAGGTAACGAAAAGTCTACATTCGTGCGTTATTCAAGAAGCTGTGCTGGAATCCTGCGTGCCAAATGCAGTTGTGTCAGATTTGTATACCCAGTTGGAAAATAACGATCTAAAGGTTAGATTCCTCTGGACTCATATCGTAAAATTAAAATGTCAAAACAATTTTGTGCAAAACTTAATATTTTTAAAATTTTTTTTAAAGTTTAGAATTTTTTGTACAGCAGCACCTATAGTACTCTCTAATCTTTTTATCTGCCAAAAAAAATTTTTAAAATATTTTTACTACAAGTAGCCCATGTCAGCCATACAGGTGACAAATAATTATATCTGTATTTCTCAGATTATTTTGCTAATTTTTAGAAATTCAATCCTTTTATGATAATTTCCTGAATTGTAAGCTTTGCAATGAAATGAAATAGTTTATTGGCACTGTATATAACTGCAATTTTACAATTTATTGCAATGCTATCTCATTTAACTCACTTCATTTAGTAGTTAGCAAGCATTATCCTTTTGGTCATTTTGGTAAAATTGGTTTGAATTTTAAAACAGATGTCAATGTTATTTTTTTAAATTTTAAGCCCCCTTACGACACTCTCTGAGCTGTAAGCTTTCCAATGGTATATGAATTAAGCCAATATTTATTGTAGTTGAGGAGGAAGGTTCATCCCAACTTTTAAAAAAATTCGTTGTTCAACATAAAAATGTTTATGTTGATTTTTCCAAAAAAAACAACGATATGCTGGCTTTCCATTTACTAATATCTGTTGGTAATAAATAGCAATGACAATAGCAACAATTAGCAATAGAAATAAAATTAACTTTTAAAATTTATGGGGCCCCTCTGGTGAAAATGTGTTGTCCAGATTAAAAATGTCCATGCTATTTTTTAAACATTTAACCCCTTTATGACATTCCCCAAATTGCAAGCTTTCCAATGATACCTCATTTAACCTAATTTATTCTGCAGTTGGGGAGAAGGGTCCATCCCCCTTTTGGTGAAAATGCGTTGTCCCGTGTTGAGATATCTATGTTCATCTTTTCAAAAACCGTAATATTCTGGCTTTTCATTGACTAATTCTCTAACCAATAAGTTTAAGCCAATCCAACGACAAAAAGTTTTTAACTTCCAAAGTCCATAGAGCCCCCGTTTTTGTTCAAATGCATTGTCCAACATAAGGATGTTCATGGATTTTTTAAATTTCAACATCTTTATGACATTTCCCAGCCTGTAAGTTTTGCAATGATATCTCATTTAGCCCAATCTTTTTACTAGTTGGGGGGGAAGGTCGTTCCCCATTTTAGTGCAAAAACGTTGTTCAGCATTAAGATGCCGATGGTAATCGAACGAAAAAAAAGACATTCTGGCTTTACAATAGCTAATTACTCTTATCAATAAGCTCGAGCCAATTTAAAGACAAAAAATTTTTTAACTTCCAAAATCCGTAGGTTTCCCTTTTTTTGTGAAAATGTGTTGTCCATGCTAAAGATGTCCATGCAATTTTTTTTTAAATTTTAACCTCTTTATGACATTTATGGACTGTAAGCTTTGCAATGATATTTCATTTAGCCCAATGTGGTTGGGGAGCAAGGTCATTCCTTTAGTGAAAAAACGTCCATGTTATTTTTTCGAAAAAACATAATAATAATAATAAAAAACAAAAATTTTTAAGTTTCAAAATCCGTAGGGTCCCCTCTAAATGCGTTGTCCAGTATAAAGATGTCCATGTGAGCTGTTTCAAAATTTACCCTACGACATCCCTATAAGCTTCCTCCAGATACCATCACCTATCCATTAGGGAGGAGTTTCCGCTATTGCCACACGTAAAAAAGAAATCAACCAGAACAAATCAAAATCGCCAGGGCAAGAAGTGAGAATGCGCTCTGCAGCAGAAGTTGGCGATGTGAAGAAAAGCTCCAAAAGCTGTCTGAGTGTTGCGATCCGATGAAAAACAAGGCAGAAGATTGCTCTGCATCCCACCATGAGCTGCCAGATACTGAAACAGAGCGTGCCAGACGAACAAACCAGTAACAAAACCCGTGCTCAAAGACAACAACAGCGCCCAGATAGACAACCAACTCACACAAAAAAGTTTAATACCAATGATGGACAGTTATTAGAGGTGCATGGAGGTCAGAAAATAAAATGTGACAATGCTGGTTGTTTCTGGCTTTCCAGAGAATGATAACAGGGAAAAAGAAAAGGAAAACGTGGCTGAGTTAATAAAAACTCTTGATAGTAGTGATATGGGTGAAGTTGTTGTTGAGTTTGCCAGTTTCCAGGGTTTCCATCAACCCTGGTGTGGTCCGTCCGGCACGCCTCTCGCCTTGCTCACCCCCTCTTCCCACTCCCGGAGGAGCTCAGCAACCGCTACGGGGTTTGCCCAAAGGTCCTCTGGTCCCATTGTCATATTGATGTGTGTGCATGTAAAAAGGTGTTATGTTGTGTGTGTTTGTGTTTTGCATAGCGGGCAGTTTGGTGATGTGTGTTGTGTTGGATTGATTTTGTGTAGGTAGGAGTTGAGGAAAGGAGATTTCCCTGCCCTGAGTTGGGCGAGGGTTCTCCTGACCCCGCGAGGAAGATTTTCTTCCTCGTTGCTTATTGCTGGTGCTTTTGTTTGAAGTATTGGGTTTATTGGAGTGTTATTTATGTGGTTTGTGACTGTGTTTGTGTGGATTTGTTGTTTTAGTGTTTTGTAAGTTTTGTTGTGTATGTCTGTAGGTATGTTTGTTGTGTAGTTGTTGTTGTGAAATATTGTTTGCTTTTTGAGCCTGCTGGGTGCGGGTTGTTGTGTTAAGTCCAAATCCAAATAATCCAAATATGGGTGAAGTCATCCACCCAATTGAAATTTTTCATATTGGAATAACTAGTGACCGCCTCAGGCTGTCTAAAATTAGGTTAATTAATAAAAATATTTGTAATAAGTTAATTCATTTAGGCGGTCGCCTAAGGGATTCCTCCAAATATGACAAAGTTTACATAAGGCCGTCTCTGACTGAGGAACAAAGAGTCTGTCAAAAAGAGCTGCTTGGCAAACTTTGGGAGCTAAGAGAGCAGAGCAAAAAGGTTTCACTTTGGTATTCTGCTGATGATGATCCCTTTTTGTTTGACATCATTCTCAAGGCTTTCCTAAAAGATTCAAAATAGGATCTTTCGCGACTTAATTACCATTATAGTAAACTAAAGCTTATACCTAGTATAAAAACTTTGTGTATGAATGCAAGAAGCCTTGCTAACTCTTTAGACGAGCTTGATGTTCTGATTTCAGGAGATAGCCTTATCTATGGTGCTGTTGATATCTGCTTTATTTGTGAAACATGGCTCACTGAAGCGACTTCAAATAAAATGATCATCAAAAATAGAGAATTTAATGTTTATGGAAGGGATCAACAGCAGCGGCAACGAGGTGGAGTAGTTCTATTAATTAAAAATATTTTTAAAGTAGTTGAAGTTGAAATAGAGGAAAAGTATGATGTAATAGATAAATAGAATGGTGGCGGTTGACATTTTTCTACAGAAATCATCTAAACGGTGATTCATTGATATTTATAGCGAATCTAGTACCAGCAAAGAAAAAGACAATCTAATATTTGAGCTAATTAGGAATTTAACAGAAAAATTTGTAGGAACCATTGTTTTAACTGGAGATTTCAATCTGCCAGGGGTAGATTGGTCTTCAGATAAAATAACAAATTCAAACACGCAAAATGAAAATAATTGGTTTGAGTTTCTTATTGAGCTAGGTATGTATGTATCAGCTTGTTTCACAACCAACTCGTGAGAATAATTATCTGGATCTTTTGTTCACAAACAATAGAGAAATTTTTAATAATGTCACTGTTGCGCCCAGTTTTTCATAATCATACCATGACAATATTTTATCTGAAATTAATCTTAAAATATTTGACAGTCCTAAAAATAAAATTCAAAACTACATACCTGATTTTTTAAATGCAGATTATGATATGCTAAGTTTGTACTTATCTACAATCAACTGTAAAATTTTATTTGAAGAATGTGGCACAGTAAAAAATGCTTGGCAGAGATTCAAGGATATTTTGTTGTTAGGAATCAATAGACATGTCCCTGGAAAAAATTATTTACAAACAAGAAAAAATTGTACAGTATCCAATATATAATAAGAAAACTACAAAATCAAAAAAAAAAAAACTTAGGCATAAGCGTAATATTGATGAAAAATCAAAATCAGAGTACAAAAAAATTTGCAAAGTATACAAAAAATTAGAGATTTTAACACTAATAAAGAAACAAAAATTTTAAATTCAGGGGGTTTAAAAATTTTTATAAATTTGTTAATATTAAAATTAAAACAAAACAAACTATCCCACCAATTAAAAAGACAATGGGTCGTTTGTAACTGAAGAGTTTGAAAAAGTTGAACTTTTTTTTTGAAATTATTTTGCTCCCGTTTTTACCGATGATGATAATACCAAAAAATATATAATATACCAAAAAATGTCCAACTCCTATATAAAAAAGTACGGAAAAGTATGCCATTATAATGAGCCTCCCCATTTAAATGGCACTCTCCATTAAAATGGCATAGTAGTCATTTTAATTTGGCGAGTTAAAATGGAAAGGAAGCCATTATAAGAGCCATTTATTGATTTAATTTCACTTCATATATACTTACAATTGTAATACTGTCCGGGCCGCACAAGTTTTTGTGTGTTGGTCTAATACTGTCCAACATGGTAAACTCATGCGCCCCGGACAGTTTTACACTTGTGAGTATATATAAAGTGAAATTAAATGAATAAATGGCTATTATATTGGCTTCCTCTCCATTCTAACTCACTGAATTAAAATGACTACTATGCCATTTTAATGGAGAGTGCCATTTAAATGGAGAGGCTCATTATAACTGGTATACTTTTTTTGTACTTTTTTTATATAGGAGTTGCATTTTTCGATATATTATATATTTTTGATAATACTTTACAAAATTTTAATACACCAAATATTGGGAAGTTGGACAACATAGTATTTACCACAAAAAAGGTATTTGAAGCCCTAAAAAAGCTCCCAAACAAATTGTCTTGAACACCTGACTGTTTTCTGGCTTACTTTTCAAAACGCTTGGCTAAAGTTATTGCTGAACCTTTGGCAATAATCTTTCAGATGTCTTTCGGAGAATTACCACTTGATTGGAAAATTGCTTTATTGAACTTACTGTTTAAAAAAGGCACCAAAAGCATAAAAGAAAATTATTGTCCAATTTCACTTACATTTTTTCTTGTAAACTAATGGAAGAGCTTGTCAAAGAAGAACTTCTTGTCTTTTTTCATATCATTTTGTCAAGGTTTCAACATGGTTTTAAGGCAAAAAGTTCTACAATAATACAGCTGTTGGAAACTTTTAATGAGTGGACGCAGGCACTAAAAGATAAACTACTAATTGATGTCATTTACTTGGATTTTGCCAAGGCCTTTGACACCGTGTCACATCTAAAATTGTTATATTAGCTAGAAAAATATGGGTTTTCTGGTAAATTTTTAAAATGGAAATGAATTTTTAGTTAAGTGGGAAATAAAAGTTATAATTAATGACTCAGTTTCCAAATCATTTCCTGTAAAAAGTTCAGTTCCTCAGGGTTCTGTTTTGGGTCCATTTCTTTTTCTTATTTATAATAATGATATTGTTGATTGTGGTAAGTACTCACAAATTAGACTCTTTGCAGATGATATAAAGTTGTGTGCAAAATCTTCATCAAAGATTCCCACATTAAAACATTAAGACTTTAAAAAGATTGATAGAATATACCGCTGGTCACAAAACTGGCAATTGCAATTATCAGATCATAAATGTGAAGTTCTTCATATTCAAAATCATAGCAAAGAGTTAATTTGTATATATAAGCTTGGTAATAGTGTACTTGCAACTACAGAAATGGTGCGTGACCTAGGTGTTTATATATCTCATGATATGAAATTCTCTAAACACTGTGAAATCACAGCAAAAAAGCACTGAAAGTGACATCACTCTAATTTTTAGAACATTCAATTCAAACTCTGAAAATAATCTTCTTAGAGTGTATAAGTCCTATGTTAGACCAATTCTGAAGTACGCTAGTGCAGTTTGGAACCCTTATTTACAAAAAAATATAAACATTTAGGAAAAAGTGCAACAAAATTTCACTAGGAGGTTGTTTTGTAAATGTAAGTTGTTACCTGTTGGTTATGAACAAAGACTGGATTACCTAGGTTTAGAAAGATCAAAGGACCAAAGAGACAAAACTGATTTATGTGAGTGCTTTAAAATTATACATAGCTTAAAAAATTTGCAAGCCAATGATTTGTTTTAAGTTTAACCTGCAGCCCACCCGTGGTAATCCCTTTAAATTGGCTGTTGAAGATAAGCAAATTAATGCAAAAAAAATTTATTTTGCAAATAGGTTGGTTACACCTTGGAACAATCTACTCCCATCTCAAGTAACTGTCGATTCTTTGGATGCTTCAAGAAAAGTTTTAAAACTGACTTAAATAAGCGCTCTTTTTGAGCCTTTAAAGTCATTTCAGATAGCTAAGCTATGTTCGTTGATATTTTGTTAAAATTGTAGTTTATGTAGGCGGCGATTAAGTCGTAGATTTGATGTTGTTGATTAAAAAAAAGAAAAGAAAAAAATGAAATGATAAAACAGCAGAATTAAACTATACATAGACTATGCTCATTAAAATATTAATTCTGTTATCTGACCATTAACAATAATAGTTGTTAGGGACTCTAATTGATAATTGATAATAATAAATTTTAGGGGATTCTCTAATTGATCTGGAAAATCTTCTTACAATTCATATACTTCAAAACATAATATTTATCTCCATCTAATATTTTTTAACCCTGTGTTAACCATAACATTTATCTCCATCTAATGTTTTTTAACCTCCATCAAGTATTTTTTAATCTCCATCTACTATTTTTTTAACTCAGACCTGTGCACGGTCTTGAATACCCCCCCGTTTTATTGGAGGATGTGCCCCCTCCCCCGTTTTATTGCCAGCTCCCCCCGCCAAAAGATGAAAAAGTAGCCCTAAAATTATGACGTCATTTTTAACCTAGCTAACGCCATCAGTAAATTTTTTTAGCTCTCAGCCTATTTTCCATCTACCTACTTTTAAGCCATTTCAGACCTACTTCATCTCATTTTCGCCTTTTGTCCTCTTTTCCTTTTCCCTTCTTTTCTCTTTTTTCCCCCTTTCTCTCTTTTTCTTTCCCCCTGCTTGCCTCCTGACAGCAGCACCTAAGTACCTTACT
>JASAMX010008443.1:0-17236 GCA_030248175.1 Microlaimidae sp. YZB2_3
GATACAGGACTTGAACCTGTAATCTCCAGCCTCAGTACCTCATTGACTGACGTGCTGCGTTACACCATCGCTCGACAGTGTTACATTACAACTCGTATTTATAAGACCTCATATTTCTGAAACATTAACACAGCGGGAGTTGAGACACAGGAGAGAAAAAGAAAAAAAAAGAAGGAAAAAAGAAAAAGACAAAAAGGAGAAATTTAAGTAAAAATAGGTCTAAAATGGCTTAAAAAGCCTTGAAATAGGCTAAAAACTGCAAAATATTGGCGATAATGGCAGACCTGCGCAAGGTTTGAAAATGCTCTCCCCCCGCTTTATTGGAGGATTTGCCCCCCGCGGAAAAATGAAAACGTACCCAAAATTTATGACGCCATTTTTACCTATTATGACGACATCATCACGAATTTTTTGCAGTTTTTAGCCTATTTCAATGGATTTTAAGCCATTTTAGACCTTTTTTTTATACCTATTTTCGCTTTTTTTGTCCTTTTTTTCCCTTTTTCTTTCTTTTTTCTTCTCCTTTTTTCTTTATTTTTTCTTTCCCCCCTGCTTGCCCCCCCGTTTTATTGCCTCCCCGTTTAAAAAAAGTTGCCCCCCGTTTTGGAATTGCACCCCCCATTATAACCCCGGGGGGGGGGCAGTGCACAGGTCTGTGATGGTGTCATAAAAGGTCAAAAATGGCGTCATAATTTTTGGGTACTTTTTCATTTTTGGGCGGGGGAGGGCAATACAACGAGAGGGGGGGCAAATCCTCCAATAAAGCGGGAGGGCATTTCCAGACCGTGCACAGGTCTAAAAGGCATCCATTTATGCAAAAAAACAAACGAATTTTGAAAAAAATGGCACTTGGGCTACTTTTGTCCTAGCAGCGACGACATAACCGACTAAATTCAACTAACCTTAATTTCGACCACTGGCTACTATTTTTGCCATGTGCAAAATTATGCAATATACTGCGTACAGCTAGATAGATCGCCATGTACTTGATCGACGTGTGTCAGTTGATTCTCATAATCTTGCGTATGGAGAGCAGAATAGTCAGTGACCGAAATTAAGGCTGGCCGAAATTAAGTCAGCTACCCTACCTGTTAAACTTTTGCACCAATTTTTTTCTGGCGTCGTAGTCGGACTTTTGGCGGCAGCGATTCCAACACCTTTGCAGATGGTCGTCATCCACCAAACTCTGGATTAGATTTCGATCACCCGGTTGGAGAAAATTCAGTTCCCGTACCTAAAATAATTATATAATATTACATTCATTTTATTGTAATTTACTGCTTTATATAAAAAAGCTCTGACGGGATTGATCGATCAAGCAACGATTATTTGATTATTATTATTATTTTTTTTTTTTTAAAAAGCCAAGCCGGCTATAGTCATTCCATATTACCGCCCCCCCTAGGTCACATTTAGCATTAGTCAAAGGCCCCACCCCTGTCCGAGGCGTTCTTAGAAACATTTGATTAAAAACGCGGGAGTACCGGGAAAGAGTTAACGTTATATGCGATCAGGACACTAGACAAGCGGAAAAAAACTGGACAATATTATTCTTCAGACATAATTATTCCAATACTTACTCTTCAGATTCAGACCTTAATATGCCAGACCTGATTATTATAGTCATCATCAAAAAATCATCGTTACACAGCAGAGACACATTTATCTATTAGAGTGCTATAGTGAAAACATACTCTTAAAAAACGATCACGCGATACCGACTAAATTATCTGGCCGTACCAAGTTGGAATTAGTTCCTATAATAAGAAAGAACCACCAAAAAATGGCAATGGTAAAATAATTTTAAATGAGTTTGAATTATTTTTTACGTTTTCAAAGCCCTATTAAGTTGATGGTAGTCTCATCCACATTGGTTTAAAAGCATAGGTGGGCAAGGGGAGGATTATACCCTCAAAAAAATGTCAAAACTGCCCACACACGCCTAAAATTTGGGGGGTTCCAGTACTAACAACGCTAAAAATGGGGTTTTGGGGTATACCCCGAAATTTTTGGGCCCCCTTCTCCCAAATTTCGCGAAGGTAAATAGGTGAGAAAGGAGGGGGCGGGGCGGGTGGGGTCCACCCCCCCTAGCCTCGAAATTTTGAGACACCCCTAGACGACTAGACGAAAATCCAGGGGGCCCCCTTTTCCCAAATTTCCGAATTTTTTACCCCTGACCACCTTCTAGGATTTAAAATCTGACTCCCCCTTCCCCCGGGAAAATTGTAGGTACTTTTTTATACTAAATTTTCTTCCAAAAACGTGATTTTTTTTAACACATATTCATGTTTTAAACACTCTTTTTACACCAGAATATCGCTTTTTATTCAATAAAATGTAGTATTATCTTATAAAAGATTAATTATTAAAGTTATTATGGTTTAAAACTGTTTTGCTTTGGACACCGGACCCCACCCCCCCTAAAAAGCTAAGGGGTCCGGAGCCCCCTGGAACCATACATGGGCACGGGGGGGTTGGGGGGATTAACCCCCCAAATTCTGAGAAGGGGGGTTTAACCCCCCCACTCAGAATTGGGGGGAGAGAAAAAGTTAACCCCCCCAATTTTGGAAAAATGAAGAAAAAAACGTCTTTAAAATGACTTCTAACTGCCCCCAAACTTAAGTTTTGAGGTCAAAATGAATGTTTTAAGCAATAAAAAGCTCAAAAATGCTATAAAAAGGGCTTTTTGACCTAAAATTAGCGTTTTTTTACCTATTTTTCCTTCAAAATCGAAAAACGATATGGGTAAAATGCCCTCCAGAAAAAAAACGATATGGATATTTTGCGTTTCTCGGATTTTAACCCCCCCCAATTTGGGGTTTAACCCCTCCCCCACTGCGGACCAACTTGCCCATGTATGCCTGGAACCCCCCTCCTAGAACTAAGAACTAAAAATTCGATTTACCCCGGGTAACCACCCCCCTAGCTTCCCCGACCGTTCTCACCTATGGGGGCGGGTATACCTATACCCCTCAAAAAAAATCCAAGAGACTGCCCACCTATGTTCTCTAGCCTAGCCACCGATAGAGCTTGAAAGTTTCCTGATCAACTTGTTTATTTTTAAATCAATACTGTGGTTTTATTTAGCTATGTTTTTTCTACAATTTTTTACTTTTTTTATTTCTCTAAATTTGCTCTTCTAACTATGTAAGTAAAACTGAAACCTCCAGTTCCTTTAACGAGAATTCAAACAAAAAAAACGCTACTTACCTCTTCTGGAGTTTTTCCGACGTCCTCCGCTATTTTTTCCAAAATAGATTCCATAAAAAAGAACGCCTGTGGTTGCCCGAAACCTCGAAAACCTTTAAATGAAATATTTTTATTGCACATAAAAACAACTTGTTAAAATCTATTCTTTGTATTAAATAAATTTTAATTGATGAAAATGTAAAGTTCCTCTGGTGTCCCACAATTGGAACTGATTAACTAGTTTGAATTAAAATTACTTAACGTCAACCCATTAACCCATTGCCTAAGCTAATGTATTTAGTGATTCTGTAGAAAAACAGCGCGGTAACTGACTCTATTTTTGACTAAGATTTAATTTTGCCATTACATTACTTTATCACGAAATTAGCAAAAAGGCACACAATGTCCTAAATTAAAATTCTATCATAAAATTAGCAAAAAAACGCCCAATGACCGCAATTAACATTGAAAATAAACTTGTCATCTCACTAAAAACAAATTTGGGTAACTGACTTAAATTAGATCAGGCCTTAGTTTTGGCCACCGGCTGTTCGAAATTACGGCCTGTCCGATTTTAAGTCAGTTACACTATATACAAAAAAGAAGTTATTTTTTAAAATTATTATCAAATTATACCGGTGTTAGAAGGTAAATTGGTTTTACAAGCCCGACCGACGCTTCTAATATGAGGAATGCGGTAGACGTGGTCGATCTTTTCGGTAGTAAATCCCAGCACCTAAAAAATTAACAAAATGTTAACAAAATAAAACAAAACAAAATAAAATAATTAACAAAATATTAAATTCAGAAAGAAATAAAACAAAACAATTAAAAACAAATACAAAGCAAAAAAAAGAAACAAAAGGCAACAAACAACAACATCAACACATACATTAGGATCTTACCCACGGCGTCTGATCTGTTGTGTGACCTGCATCCAAATAAGATTCAACATCTAATGCACAGAGTTTTCCGTTCTTATCGAACCCAACCTTAAAGAAATATAAATTTTATTGATGCGTTATTTTTCACTCACTATGCTAAAAAATAAAATAGGCAAAACAGACGGATTTTACACTGTGGAAATAACTGATTAAAAAGAAAGACTACACTTAGATCGAAATCTTTTTTTTAAAAATGCTTTGCACTTACTTTAAATTTACATAATCCGGGGTGTCTTTTTCCTGTCATTATCATATCTTCTTGACGCGTTAACATGCATCGGACTGGCCTCCGCAGTCTAAATGATTTAAATATTTTGGTGAAATAATAACAAAAAGGTTTTGTAAAAAATAGTGTTTACTTTTTTTGTGTTTTAAATATTTTAATAATCAACTTTTCATTTTTCGCCCAGGGAATATTAATAGCGACATTCTGAGCAAGAGTGCGGGCAAAATCACGTTATTTATTAAAGAAAACTAAAAATGTGTTAATATTGCTGTGCATTACGCAGCACTGCTGCGTTAAAACGACTGATTTTCGCCATTGTTGTAGTTTACATTGCGCAAAGTCGCACATGTGCCTGTTCCAAATATTGCCATTTTGCTAACTATTAGTTACTATTTTTATTGAATATTAGCAATACACAAGCCTATAGGTGGGCAACCTCCCGGATTTTGGGGGCAGTATACCCGAACCTCGCAATTTAGGGGGGAGTGTCTCAAAATTTTTTTGGAGGTATACCTTAAATACCCCATTTTTAGCGGTTTTTAGTACTGGGACTCCTCAAATCTTAGGGGGGTGTCCGGGGTACCCTCAAATTTTAGGGGGGAGGGTGTCTGGGATACCCCAAATTTTAGGGGGGTTGTCGGCTATAATCCAGATTTTTTTGGGGGTATAACTCCCTCCTGCCCACTTATGCACAAGCCCCTACTCCATTATCTCCATTACCTACTCCATTATTTTTTTGGGGCACAAATCTGAAGCACCAAAGCTGCTCCAACTGTGAGATTATAATACTCATAATATTTCAAAACTAAAAAAACCTTTCAAAATAATATCTTTAAAGCCTTGAATTAGAAAATAACCTCCAGAAGCTAGAATACACACTGGGAGCAAAAATGTTTACAAATCAATGTGAAGCAAAATGAGTTTCTGCGTTGTATTTTATTCGCTAACTCTCCTTACAACCGGGGGTCACATTTTTATTTCAAACGAGCTATTTTAGGCTTCGCTCTAGCCAACCATCACAAACAAAAACTTTAAAACTTTCACCCTTTTAATGACAGTATAATAAACAGAATAAAAAACGTACTTATTGGCAGCTATCAGTGCGGGCCACAGTGCCGTTCCGGGTTGGGAAATTTTCCCACCAAATCCTCCGCCTAAAACAAAGGAAAGTTAACAATTAGAACAATAAGTAAATTTTTATATCTTTTTTGTTTTACAAAAAATATAAACCTAAAACAAATAAATATAATAGTATCCTATTTTGTTCCTAATTATCTTTTTATTCAAAAAGTTCTACATGCTATAATATGGAATAGAACAACACTATAAAATTTTTTTATTCAGTTTAATAAATTTAACAAAATTGTTTTTTTTATAAACATACGCGGCAGTTAAACTACAAAACTCATCCCAACATAAGTTTCTGACTCTATCATTGATTTTTTACCTTGACAAACAAGCGACAGAAAGACTATTAATGACTGTGTCCCCCCACCCAACTTCCATTAAGCCCTCCGGGCATGAGGGCATTGCACTGATCTGAATTAAATAAAAATATAAAAATTTAAAGTTAACTGAAACGCTCTCTCCCAAATTATTTTTTATTTTATATTTAACAATCGTAAAAGATTATTTTTTATATTGTCCATTTGTGTTTGTATTTTTATTAATGTTTAAAAAACATATGGGACTATTTTCCTCTCTCCAAAAATTTTTTTTGGCTGTTTTGTGCCCATAACCGAGGGGGTCTAATTTTCTTATTTCTTTTCAATATGTTAAACGTAATAAGTTGACTGCACACACTTATTGAAATTTAACTGAAATCCTTACCAACTCTCTTTGTTTTTACTACTACTTTGCTGTAAGTCGTGTTTAAACCCAAAATCCTTTTCACTTGTTCCTGGGCACCGACCTATAACAAAAAAAAATCGTTGAGATGCTCGCAACAAATTTAGAACGTAACTTTCAGAGTATGATTAAAATTAATGTAATAAATGTAATTTTCAGATAATCTTCTAATAAAAAAACCAAAAATAAACGCTAATAAATAAACGTTGATATAAATTTAAAAATTTCTATAAACCCGACCTACTTTTTTATTTTAAAATAGAAGAAACAAAGTAACACGGTACAAAATGCAAATAATATTTTGCTGGATATACCTGGTACTGGGTGCTGCAATAAATTGTCCATTCGTTGCCTTCCCCCGGAATCACTAAAGAGGCATTGGTTTCCAAATATAAGTGCTCCTGACCACCAGTCAATATCTCAACTGCAATGTGCTTAAGTTTATCGGTTTCGGATGTTCCGGGCAAAATTTGGAATTCGGGTTTCGGTTCCTGTTCGGGATTTTTGGAAACTCTCAATTCTGGTTCTGGGGTTCCGCAGTTCTGCGCATCACTACTAACTAACTATCACACTGTTTACAGAATTATTTTCATTATAATTTTTGTTTAATTTGGGATATTTTTGCTTTTTACGTTTTTTGTTTAAGGAAGCAATAAAAAACAGCCTGTTTTTGGGGGAGCCAATTATCAGGTCTCAGGGTGAAATAGATGATGCACTAGAAAAAAGTGAACTAACATTATCTGGTAAAATATTTGTTTTTCATTTTGTATTTTAAATTTTGTATATTTTACATAAGTAGATGAAAAAATTCATCTGAATAAAATTTTTTCAATACATGATATAAAATACATTACGAGCGCACGTGCTCGCGCGCTTTTTATAACGCATGTGGAATATATCTGTAACTCTTTAATAACATCATTTTTATGTTGTGAAATCGATAAACTTAAGCTCATTGCAGGTGAGATATTGACTGGTGGTCAGGAGCACTTATATTTGGAAACCAATGCCTCTTTAGTGATTCCGGGGGAAGGCAACGAATGGACAATTTATTGCAGCACCCAGTACCAGGTATATCCAGCAAAATATTATTATTTTGCATTTTGTACCGTGTTACTTTGTTTCTTTTATTTTAAAATAAAAAAGTAGGTCGGGTTTATAGAAATTTTGAAATTTATATAAACGTTTATTTAGTTAGCGTTTATTATTTGGTTTTCTTATTAGAAGATTGTCTGAAAATTACATTTATTACATTAATTTTAATCATACTCTGAAATTTACGTTCTAAATTTGTTTCGAGCATCTAAACGATTGTTTTTTTGTTATAGGTCGGTGCTCAGGAACAAGTGAAAAAGATTTTGGGTTTAAACACGACTTACAGCAAAGTAGTAGTAAAAACAAAGAGAGTCGGTAAGGATTTTAGTTGAATTTCAATAAGTGTGTGCGGTCAACTTATTAAGTTTAACATATTGAAAAGAAGTAAGAAAATTAGACCCATTCGGTTATGGGCACAAAACGGCCAAAAAAATTTTTGGAGAGAGGAAAATAGTCCCATATGTTTTATGTTTTATGTTTTAAACATTAATAAAAATACAAACACAAATGGACAATAAAAAAATAATCTTTTACGATTGTTAATCAAAAAGAGTTTTATATAATTAAAATTTAAAACTATTTTTTAGAGTTATAGTAAAAATTACATGTTGAAAAAGCCAAACATTTTTAGCACATATTTTTTGATAAAACTATCAATTATTAATGCCTTGTTTTTATGCTTAAAGGAGCACTGTCACAAATCAAATTCCTATATCGCCCGAAACGGACTGCTCCTTTAATACCAAACCTACCTAACTCAAATTCAGGATTTGGAATTATCCCCAAAAGGCCTACACAATTTTTAAACCCAGGCCGGATTGTTCCATATTAAAGGGGGAGCCCGGGGGGGGGGGCGTAGGAGGTTTTTTTTTGGCAGCGGTGCTCCTTTCAAAGAAAAATAATTTAGAAGGACCAGCGGAAAGAGAGTGAACTTTCTTTTTATTTTTTTTTTTTTATTTAATACAAGCCCAATCCCCTCCCTCCCAGGGGCGTAGCCAGGGGTAGGGCCAGGGGGGCACGGCCCCCCCAAATGGACCCTTCGGCCCCCCCAAATGAGATGGACTAAAATTTATATTATAAAACAATTTGAAGATCAGTAAGAAAAAATACGTTAGAAAAAAATTTTTTGTATCAGTCAAAAAGTTTTTTAACAGTTTACTACAACAACTGACTTAAAAAAACCATTAAGGTTGTTCATTAAAACAAGAAGTTGTATTGTAATCAAGACAAGTAATACTCCATACTCCATTTTTCAAGGACCAATATAATCTTTGGATATGGTAGTCATATTTTAGCTTCTTGCTTGATTTTTGGGTTTGGTCTTTGAAAAAAAGTGGTTTTTTATCTATGAATTTAATCGATAAATTACTTAATGCAATAATTGCGTGCAGTAATTTGCAATATTGCGCATGCAAAATCTTGCTCAGAACAACAATAAATAAAAAGACGAAATAAAATGTTTAAGGTCTCTCCGGACAGTTTTCTTAAGTATGAAAAATCGCGATTTTTGGCATACAAGATCTTGTGAAATACAGTAATATTTCACTAAAAAATTTATATGAGTGTTAAAAAGGCAGAAATATCACGATTATAAAGTGGAAATTCATTATATTATTGTAAGTAATTGAAATAATTGATATTAAAAATCAAATTGCAATGAAATTTTTTTAAAACCTTTAAAAATATTTACAGCACACTATTTCTCTAAAAAAATACTTTCAATAGAGAAACACCGTTACCCTTTTTCACGTACGTAAAAATTAAATTGAATATTGTTGTATTTATGGTTTAATATACAATTTTCCGTGAAAAATGGGGGTTAATTTTTTCAAAATTTTGGTGAAACTTTGATTTAATATAATTTGGTAAAATTTAAAGCTCCAGATAGTATATTTCTATTGAAATTTATAATTTTTGGAAGGCCATAATATCTTTTGTATTTTTTAACGCATAAATAGTTTTGTCGTGCGTCGTGCGTTTTATCGACTTTTTTCAGAGGGTTTGTTTATAAATCGCTTTTAGAGCTCATCATCCCATGGTAGCAGTGGCATAGTTGGTTAGCGCGTCGTCAAATTTTCGAAAGGTCCCGAGATCGATTCCTACATAAAACATATTTGGCCACAATTTTTTTTTAATTTTAATAATGTTTTTTTTATATTTTTTTATAATTTTAAAAATTTATTTCACATAAATTCAAAAAATATCATTGTTGTAAACAGGATTTGTTGCCTGCTTTTCGCCAATTAGTCAAATTTTCATCATTTGAATATCTTAAAATATTATAATACTCTATAAGTATAATAATTCAAAAATAAATTGTGTGTAAATAAAAATGGGTAATTTTTGCTCTTTATTGCAATTGGTTTACTACTGAACGCTCCGCAATAAAAACTGTCCGGAGAGACCTTAAAAGATGAATTTTTTAAAGATGAGATATTAAATTTATTGAAAATGTTAAAAAATCATTTTTTAACGCTAAGTTCTAAAAATCGCACCCAAAAAAAAGCGTTTTCTGAAGATGAAATATTTAAAGACATGACTTTTAAAGTCAAAGTGTGTAAGACGAAATGTTAAAAGACTTAATGGCAAAAATTTTTGGAAAAAAGTATAGTTAGATTTTACTACAGTGACAAATTTGCAGTTGCAGATGCGCAATTGTGAGACTTTTTAAGTACTAAGTTGCTGCTCTAGTTTTGTCCTTTGGCGTATCTGTGTGTAGTCATATTTATATACCACCAGCATAAAAAAGCGTCCAAAAAAAGACAAAAAAAAAACAAAAAAAAAAAAAAAAAAAAAAAAAACAAAAAAAAAACCCCAAATAATTATTAGTTTTGAATTCAGTGCTTGTGCATTTTAAATTTGCCCAAACTTAAACGCAAACGCAAAACGAACACAACTTAAATAATGTAAACTGAGAAATGGCATAAAGCTTTAATTAGTTTTCTAACATGTTTAATTATAAAAATTAACTAAAAAACTAAAATAACTGTAATAAATTTAATTGATTCAGTTATAAATTTTTTTAACAAGTTTTAAAGTAAATGTGAAGCGTAAACGTGAAGGTATTACCTGAGCCAAAACATAACAAAACTAATAAAAAAGTTTTAGAGTAGTTTTTTATCTAATTTTGACTCACATATAGCTGTTAGTATGGAAAGGTACGATTCCCATACGCGTCCCGAAATTCGAATAGACCGATCCTAAAGTAAAATACACATATAAAACATTTTTGTACACTAAATCAGACACGCAGACTTCGTTTTGATATTTGGGCTTATCGAAAAGAGTTATGAACTAATTTATATCCAAAAAATGACCTTTTTCAGGATATGCAATTTATGATGTTAATAAAAAAATTTTAAACACACAAATTAAATTAATAACTATGTTTTACCAATGCTAGAAGTCTGAAGAACTCAAAAATTTTTAAAAAAATTAAAAATTAAAGTTACATGGACCACCAAAAACATGGACAACAATTTTTTTTGGCTTTAAACGCCAAATAACACTTAGTTTTTCACCGATTTATTGTTCCTAAGCCTAAGCAAAACCTAAAAATCAAACAAATTTGTAATATAATTGATTTTTTTAAATAAGTTGTTTTTCAAAAAAGTGAATTTTTTCACAACTAAAATATGATGGGTATTTGAACGGTTATTTTAAAAAATTGGTTATTACCATGAAAAAAATAAAAGTATATTTGTAACTGCCAGACACTTGGTAATACGAAAAAAATAATATTAATTTGATTACAGGCTTAATAAAAAATTTCTTAATATCATAAATTGCATATGCTGATAAAGGTCAATTTTTGGGTATAAATTAGTTCATAACTCTTTTCGATAAGCCCAAATCTTAAAAATAACCATCAAAACAAAGTCTGCGTGTCCGATTTAGTGTACAAAGATGTTTTATATGTGTATTTTACTTTAGGATCGGTCATATCGAATTGTGGGATGCGTATGGGAATCCTACCATATGGAAATATCTAGCATTACAAAATTTTGGGTCAGCGATCCTGCCGCGAAATCAGAATTTGTTATGAAACCAATGATTCTTACCAAAGTTTTTCAGGAACCGGAGATAAAACGACAATATTAAAATATTTCGAATACTTTTGGCAACTTCTGACCATTATTCAGAGCTATTTTAAGCATTTATAAGGTTATATGTAAATTTATTTCGATTAACCAGAAAAAAAACGTTCCATAATGCTTTAATTTAATACCAAAAAGCACGTCGAAAATTTTCAAATAGATGTTCTATTATTTGTGCTATTCTAATTTCAAAAATAATACAACAAAATGCATTTAATTTGAGAGGAACTTTGTTTCATGGTGGGACCGCCGACCCAATTTATGTAATGCTAGGTAGGGTAGGTCCATTATTACAGCAATTTATATTTGTTATTGAAGATCTACCTATTTAACAAAAATTTTCTAATGAATATACATGTTTTGAGAGTGTCTTAAACTTAAAAGGAGTATTCAGCTCCAAACTGTTTTTGTAAACAAAAAATCTTTTAAGCTATATAAATGCAATGTGATGTGAACTTTGAGGTACCCGCTTTTGGAATAAAAAATATTGATTCATAGAGATTATGGATGGACTGCTATATTACTAAATTCAAAGTTTTAAATAAGTTTTATAATAGCAGTTTTTGGCTCTATTTTAAAAAAATTTTTTGGGGGGCTAAAGTCCCCCAGACCCCCCCCATAGTTAGGGGGGGGGCTCCGCCGCCCCCGAGCCCCCCGTTTAGCACTTTTTTGAATAATGACAATTGTGTGTGCCCCACCTTTTCTCGCTTCGGCCCCCCCAGTCAACCATTCCTGGCTATGCCCCTGTGTATCTGGCATAAAAAAATTATAGGTCTGGTGCAATCAGGAAATGAAAACTTGTCAAAAGACATATTAATTTATTCACACATATATTTGTCGACCTAGGAGCAAAAATAACAATAAAAACACCTATGTCAAGTAGTTTTGTCAGTATGGGGCTAAAGCTTTATTTTCAGCCTTTTTTACGTTCCCTGAAAGCTTTTTAAACATTTTTTAACTGTACCTAACTAAAAACAAAATAACTTTTTTTAGATTTAAATTAATTGTTATGCCACCATAAAGCTATTACTGGATGGTCGGAAAACTTTTTGGTTACCTTTCGAATTCATTATTTTAATTAGTAAATCAATTATAAAAATCTAAATCAAAAAACGTTGCCAAATTTGCTGCGTTTCAATTTTATTTCATGTTTGTAAGTGAAAAATCCGTGTCGCAGAAAAAAATAAATATTTAATTTAATGACATGAGCATTAGAATAATAATAATAAAACAAAACGTAAATTACAAAATACCCATTTTGCCTCGGACTGATAAAAACTATTGCGACTCAAATTTTACTGGCGTGGTTTTGCCTTCATCCGAGATCGGACACCGGGGACGGTCTACTAAACGCGTACTGACTACATTTATAGGCGCTACATTAAAACTCTTAATTATAAATTAGCTGTTTGGTTTTTTCTCGAGAAATCTTTCTTTATAAATAGCCTAAACTCATATTTCATTATTTTTATTATATATTTTTGTTTTAAATAAAATTTAATAAGGTAACAAAGCCTAATTAAGGGTTAACAAAACGCCTAATTTGGGGTTAAGGCTTTATTAGCTTTTATTTAAAACATATGTATAAAATTGTTTAAATATTAATTTATTCTGCGTCTAAAAAAAGTTCCATAAAATTATTGAGAAAAACATCAACAAAAAAAATACCAAGAGCTTTAAACAACTTCCCAGCATAGCACCTAGTCAACGGTTTAGTGGACAGGCAGGCCCTAAGAGGCATATTTGAAAAAATAAAGGTCTTAACCAGAATTACAT
This sequence comes from Microlaimidae sp. YZB2_3, assembly GCA_030248175.1. Classification (NCBI taxonomy): domain Eukaryota; kingdom Metazoa; phylum Nematoda; class Chromadorea; order Desmodorida; family Microlaimidae; species Microlaimidae sp. YZB2_3. The sequence goes on from JASAMX010008443.1 coordinate 13,176, forward strand.
ATATTTAATTTATTTCTAAGTGAGCACTTAAATACAAGCGTATAAAACTTGCAGTGTCAAATAATAATATGAAACTGTTTGATCGCATTTGCGTAAAACTTGATTGTACGAAAAAATAAATTTGAAAAGCAACTGAAAAACTATAAGTAAAAAGTATAACGAATTTTGTGATAAATATCTCATTTACAGGAGCACTCAAAAGTTCATACTGTTTGCCCTCTTGCTAAATCATAAAATCATTTTTAGTTTTCTTAACTGTATTGCTTGGTTGACTTTATCCGAGAAGATTCTATTTTGTACAGGTTCTTCTATATTTTTATTTCAATATCTGCTTATGTAAAATGGTAATTTTAAATGCCTATTTTTCAAACAAAAAAAAAAACATTTTAAAGTCAGGCTAATTTAATGTCACAGTTATAAAATTCTGTAAAAGTAAAAATGTTATGCTGTGTACATAACAGCGCATGTTGAGTGAAATTCTTCACGTTAAATTATCTTCTCCCCTATAATTCATGAATTCTAACAACTAAAACTAACAACAAAATAATAATCAAACAATACTACCAACAAAACTTAATTTCATGGAATGATATATTAATTATGATTAAACATAGGTACTGATGAAATATGGGGTGCGAGGTGATCATCTCTCGAGCTCCGTAGATTCGAATATCTTCGCCCGACCTCTGACTATTAAGCAGATGCTGCGAATCGTGCAATCTTTTGCCGTTCCAATGGCCGCATGTTTTCTCGCAGTTTTAATGGAGAAAATTCTATCAGTGATAAAGCGACCTCCATAATTTACAAGATGAAAAAATTTTATCAGTCATAAAGCGGCTTTCATAATTATCAAAATGGGAAGAATTTTGATCTCCCGTTAAAGACTCATCTCAGATGCTGCGCCTTCTAAAACACGATTATTAAACGTTCGATAACATCAGTATTAAATTTCAATACTTTTTTTATATTTTACAAAACTATTTTTTAATCAGAAAATTAGCACAAAAATAAGACGGAGTTTTGAAAAACCAGACTTTGAAATAGGCAATTACGTGCTATTACAGAAAGTTGTTAATAACTTGGGGGCCGGTTTACTAAATACGTGCCATGTTAGCAAGTTCTTAAAAACTTGTTAATGTTTTCATTTTTTCTTAATAGGTCTAACAGAATTTAATGTTTAAATCTATTCTGATACACAAATAGTTTAAAGTTAATACACACACAAATACACGCACGTACGCACACACACACACAAACGGACATTACGTCTATTTATATAAATAGATATCAAACTAATAGTTTTATGTCTTAGTTAGACGTACTGTTATAACTTGCATTTAGTACAAATGCAAAAATTATTAAAATATCGCACATTATGCCATTTAAATAAAAAAATTTAAGATTTATCGAAAATAAAATTAAGGTTTTCCACGACGTGCAATATGGTACACAGTCAACACGCTTTTAATTTCTAAAACCTTTCATAAATATTGCTATGTATGTACTTACTGTTTCTTGTTTTTTTTTGCTAATAAACTGAATGGTTTTCAACGACGTGCAGTATGGTACACAGTTAACACGCTTTGAATGTATAGGATTCTTTCATAAATATCACTACTTATGTGTTTTTTGTTAATAAACTGAATCGTAATTACAACAATTTAAATTATTTTATTACAGAAATAAATAATAAAATGTCCGCGTTAAAGCCAATAATTCACAACTCAAGATCACAAATAATCTTATTACTTATCATATTATTATTGTTGTCTTCTTTCTGCTTACTTAAAACTTTTGAATAAGACACACAAAAAGCTAAACCATTAATATAACATTGTATGGTGCAAACAAAAATAAATGTTTTTATTGAATAATATCCAACTCCAGTATATATGGAGGCCCGGTAAAGATTTTCTTTCAAAATATTTTATTAAAATCACATTCATCTCTTAATGGCACACTCTTTATTTTAATAAACGCGAATTATAGTATGTCATTTTAATGGGATAATTCTATTTATTAAAATTCGCGGAAACAAATCAATACATTGGAATCCCGCGAATTAATGATAATTATGAAATTATAATGGCACAATTTAAAGCGGTATGTAATTTTAACGGACCATTTTGAAAGTTTACAATGGAAGTACGCTGGTGCCACTTTTTATACAAAAGTTGGCGATTTTCAGTGGAAATCAATTTATGATAACCATAATTTTTTAATTTAATTCTTATTATTACAAATCGGGTACATCGTTTTGTTCTGATTGGTTCGTTCTTTTGGGACTATATTTGCGCCGAATTAGATATAATAATATCAGTGATCATTTAAAAAAATTTTGGCGTATACCCCAAATACTCCATTTTTAGCGCTTTTAGTACTGGACCCCCTAAATTTAAGGGGTGAAGTAGAACACTTTTAACATTTTTTAAGGAGGGTATAATTCCCCGCCCACCTCAGCACGTGACGGAAATTCATGTAGTCGTTAATTGGAGAGTAAACACAAAAACATCATCCTTACTTTATCTTTATGATATCGCTTTGGTAAAAAATGATGACGACAACAAAGAATAAGAACATATTATGATCCTTTTTTTCTGATCAGTGTATGCTTTATAAAATGCCCCGCGGGTTGTGGTTTATAACCAGTATTGCAATTTTTATGTAACGTACTATGGACCTACCTAGCATAACAAAACTGGGGTCAGCGGTCTCGCCATAAAACAAAGTTCCTCTTAAATTAAATGCATTTTTATGCATTATTTTTGAAACTGGAAATACTATATACAAATAAAACATCTACTTGAAACATTTTAGTGGTCTTTTTGTATTTAATTAAGCATCACAAAATGTTTTTGTTTCTGATTAACTAAAAAAAATTACATAATATAAGAAATATTAGTGACGTTTAATATAGCTTTAAATAATGGTCAAAAATTAACAAAATACTTGAAATTGTTTTAATATAGTTGTTTAATCACAGGTTTTCGAAAAAAATTGGCAAAAATCATTGGTTTCATAACGAATTCTGATTTCGCGGTGGGACCGCAGACCCAAATTTTTGTAATGCTAGGTAGGTCCAATATAATGTCTAAATTTTAAGACGAATTTTAAATACACATAAAAATTTTAAAACATAGAATTTAAACTGAATAATAACGAAAGAATAAGCTGACTCTTTTTTTAAATATACACAATACAGCAATAAATATAACGTGTTCATTTTTAAAATTTGGAGAACAAGAGACCATCTTAGACCGTCAGAATTAATTTCCCAGTTTAATACACTTGGCAATCCTTAAGCGAGTCGACCAAAAAAAGTATAAAACGGTCGTCGTGCCCCTCACTGACAGACTCCACTCAGGGCCAAAAGTTAAGTTTTGTAAGTGCTCGGCTCGGTAAGACCTTGGAATGATTAGAATTCAGGCACGATATATTCTTTGCAATGTCTTTCAAAAATTTAAAGCCAGCATTTGTTACAAATCGGATCTGAAATTAAACAAAAATACAGTGTTAAAATTGAATATTTTCAGACATTCGTAAAAATATAAAACACAAGTGCACTGGAACTCTTTATAAAATAAACATAAAGTATAGTCTACTACGCTACTACACGAAAACTACCACGCGTCCTGCGCGTCGTTTCTACTATGCAAATTATTTGGTTGGTTTCCAAGCAGATAATTTGCATACTAAAAGATCACAGGCAGGCTTTTAATTTCATAATAGTGAACCAAGTACTATGTGATATACTAATTTTTTCTTTACTTTTCCGAAATTGTTGGGGGTTAATCTTTTCTTCCCTCCCCTTCACCCAATACTGCTAAGTGAAAGGAGAAAACCCGTTCCCAGAATTGGAGGGAAGTAACACCCCCTCCGCTTCCCCTTTGATTTTATACTGATTGTTATTCTTTAAATCGTAGTGCTCATAGTAGCCCTAGTAAAAACATACACATTACACTTAAATAAGTAGAACTATAATTCTTGAACTGACTCTTTTCTACTATTTTCTTTAAACTCAAAATCATCAAGTGTCGTAATGAAGCTAACGTAACGTGTTT
>JASAMX010008444.1:0-15957 GCA_030248175.1 Microlaimidae sp. YZB2_3
AAAGCTTTTACACGTATTGTTTTTATTCGGTTTTGTTTTTCTAAAAATTTCACAAAATCTGTTATTAATTTACAGGTTTTAAAGAGACTTGTTTCAGTCTTTTCTGGCATATAAATCAATTTTGTCTCTTCGATCCTTTAATCTTTCTAAACCTAGGTAATTCAGTCTATGTTCATAACTAAAAGGTAACATCTTGCATTTATAAAACAAACGTCTAGTGAAATTTTGTTGCACTTTTTCCAAAATGTTTATATCCTTTTGTAAATAAGGGTTCCAAACTACACTAGCATACTCCAGAATTGGTCTAACATAGGACTTATATGCTCTGAGAAAATTATTTCTAGAGTTTGAATTGAATGTTCTAAAAATTAGTGATGTCACTCTCATAGCTTTTTTTGCTGTGATTTCACAGTGTTTAGAGAATTTCAGATCATGGGATACCTAAGATTTTGAGCTAAGCTTTGATATATATGTTCCGTAAAAATCCTTCGGTGCTTTGTTAGTGAAGTATAACAGTTTAAAGGTTGAATTTTGTCGTGTTTTGTGCACGGAATTTTTGTACAGACATTAGTGAGGACGATTTAAGCCCCAAAAAGCAATAATACCGTTCATAAATACGTCTAAAATTAAAAAAAACTAAGAAAGTTTGCTTATTAAAAATTGTGTATTTACATCCCACGATTATTACATTACACAGACGGGCAAATTGAAATAATACCAATGTCTCTCAGTTATCGATTCTTTTCCTTGTAATATACTATTTAAAAATAGTAAAATTATAAATTATAAATTTTTGATTTCTCAAGTGTATATAAAAACGTCACGAGGCAATTTAGTATTGCAGAAATCTTAATTAAAAAACGTGAGTAAATTTCACTAATTCGTTTTCTTATAATCATTTTTTTATTAATAGTAATATCAAAAAATATAACAGAAGAGAATTTCCGACTGCACATTAAATTTTTGACCATAATTTTGCTATAAAGTCGTACACGTGCCACTTTGTGCGACTTTTCTAGCAAAAATGTTCCATTTTCTGCCAGTTTTTCCGCGCAGCAATTTTAAATTCAGTATTTAGTTTTCTTGCAATAAAAACTGCGAATTTTTATGCACTCAATGCTCCAAGTAGTGTATATGTCATTTTTCTAAAAAAAATTGTTCAGAAATTTAGTGTACAGTCAGATATTCTCTTGAGTTATTATATTCTTGATAATATCATAATATAACGCTAACGCCTACATCTTAAAATCAAACTATATTTTTTTTAATATTTATAAAACAAAAATGGACCCGAGCGCAGAAAATCGCACAACGTTTAAAGATTTATTGATTAAAGATTTTTATTAAATCATCAAAAAAATAGTTCTTTTAATAATTCTGACCCTAAGCATTTTGAACCTTACTTTTCCGGTGGCTGTTTTGGGCTAATATGGGTGTTTTACACAAATTATCTTTGATAGCCAATGAGCACATACCTACCATTTTTCTCTAATAAAAGGCTAGGTGTGAACGAAAATGTTTTTTTTTCAATGATAATATTTTGAAAAATGAACACAAAAACTTACTGACCATTGAAGTAACTACCACAATTTTTTAATTTTTTTAGCGTGGATTTTAGTTAATGTTGGAACATATCGATTTATATGAAACATTAATAGTACAAAGTCTTTTAAGCAATAAGTATGGAACTTGGAGACGCTGGAAATTTTTAAGAATTCGGAGCCGCGAACAATGAGAACTTGGAAAGTATAAGTTTTAGCGATTTTTCTTTCGGCTCCAAGTTCTAAAATTATGGCTCCGTAGTACCCAATACTACGGGTCCAAGTTCCCTATTTTTGACTTAAAGTTTAGGCTAGAAGTTTTCTCGGTTTTATCAACCCGAAATCACAACAATGGAGGCAAAATCTGCAGAGTTACGTATTTTCGGCGTGAAAATCAGATCCGTGCGTACTAGTGTTGTAAAAAGTATTGATTTTGGATTATTTTAAGTAAAAGTAAAAGTAATTTGAAAAATTTTAATTTAAGTAAAGTAAGAGTAAAAGTAATATGTGATTTTTTATTTTAAGTAAAGTAAAAGTACAAGTAATGGTCCAAATTTTATTTAAGTAAAGTAAAAGTAAAAGTAAGACCATTTTTTAAGTAAAAGTAAGAGTAAAAGTATAATAAAAGTAATTTTGAAACGGAGAAAACACTGCTTTTTGGAGCTCCATAGCGCCGTTCTAAAGTTTTTTGCTTATTTTATGTATAAATTGTCATTTTAATAACTTTTTTAGTTAAAATAAATGGTTTTAGCATGTTAGCGACTTAAAAAAATATCATCTGTCATTCACTCTGCAACAAGCCCATAGGGAATCTACCCATTTAAATTACTTAAATTTTACTTAAATTAATTTAAGTATTTGCCGTGGAAAATCCGAGTAAGAGTAAAAGTAAAAGTATTGGAAATTTCAAAAGTCGAGTAAGAGTAAAAGTAAAAGTAATTGAAATTTCAAAAGTCGAGTAAAAGTAAAAGTAAAAGTAATCCAAAATCCAATACTTTTATTACTTTAAGTAAAAGTAAAAGTAACTTTTTACAACACTAGTGCGTACCCAAAAGTTGCCTGACAAAACAGCTGCGAATTTTCGGGGGTGTAAAAATATTAGGGAATGATGTTTTAGAAATATGGTGTTCTATAAAGACGAGTTATAAAGTAAATATTAAAGGATAATAATTCAACGTGTTAGTTAGTGCAAGTTCCGTCAAAATTGAAACTTGGAATATAGACTTAAATACCAGTCAATAAGTCAAAAAATAGCAAATTTGTTTTTCTTTGTAGTCTTTCTGTAAAATCCACATTATTTCATCTTGTATTTAAAACATTTTGATGGTTTATATGTTCGATCATTGGTATTTTTTGCTTACTTTGCCTGGATATAATCGCTAGGTTATAAAAGCAGGGTTAGTTTCAAGGAGCAATCCATGGAAGTTTGTCTGGAAACTTATAGTTGGTTGGCAGACAGATACATAGGAAGGCTGCGGCGTTTCGATATTCCGGGAGAATTGTATAAAACTTTTCTTAAGCTGATGTTTTAGAAACGCGACGCTCTACAAAAGCAATTGGTAAACTAAAAGTCCACAGGTGATGGAGCAACGTATAGTACGTCAGTCGATGAAATACTAAATAAGGCTAAAGATTCGTATGGTTCAAGTCTTTTATTAGCCGTTTTTGAACCAAAAAGTTTAAAATATGTAATTGTTTCGCATTCTTCTTATTTTAGCTTCGTGTTCTTTGACGATACGTTTTACAATCCCTAAAGTAAAAAAGTTTTGGAAAACAGTAAAAAGTTTTAATTTAGAACGAATTATTGGTTCCCGCGAGTTTAAAAATAAAAAAAAGCTCAAACTCGAAATTTTGTTAAAGTTTTTTTGGTACTTCTCAGCACCAAACTACAAAACTTTGTTATTGATTTAAAAAATATAAATACTGAATTAATTCAACCTAAGATATTCAATTTAAAAATGAAAAGGAAATTTTTTATTAGGCCTTTAATCAAATTAATAATATTTTTTCGTATTACCAAGTGTCTGGCAGTTACAAATATACTTTTATTTTTTCATGGTAAAAACCAGTTTTATAATAACCGTTGAAATACCTATCAAATTTTAGGTTGTGAAAAAAAATCACATTTTTGAAAAACAACTTATTTTAATAAAATCAATTATATTACAATTTTGTTTGATTTTTAGGTTTTATTTAGGCTTAGGAACAATAAATCGGTGAAAAACTAAGTTTAAATTAGCGTTTGAAGCCAAAAAAAATTTGTTTTTGGTGGTCCATGTGACTTTCGAATTTTCAATTTTTTTAAAAATTTTGGAGTTCTTCAGGCTTTTAGGCTTGTTAAAACATAGTTTTTAATTGAGTTTGTTGGTTTAAAAAATTGTTTCCTCAACATCATAAATTGCACATGCTGAAAAGGACCATTTTTTGGGTGTAAATTGACTCATAACTTTTTACTACTAGCTTAAGGTCTATCCGGACAGTTTTTATTGCAGAGCGTTCAGTAGTAAACCGATTGCAATAAAGAGCAAAAATTACCCATTTTTATTTACACACAATTTATTTTTGAATTATTATATTTAAAGAGTATTATAATATTTTAAGATATTCAAATACGAAAATTTGACTAATTAGCGATAAGCAAGCAACAAATTCTAATTACAATAAAGATATTTTTTGAATTTATGTAAAATGAATTTTAAACATTATAAAAAAATTTTAAAAAAATTAATAAAATCAAACAAAAATTATGGCCAAATATGTTTTATGTGGAAATCGATCTCGGGACCTTTCAAAAAATTGACGACGCACTTACCGACTATGCCCCTGCAACCAAGGGGTGACAAGCACTAAAAGCGATTTATAAACAAACCCTTTGAAATAAATCGATAAAACTCACGGCAGAACTATTTATGCGTTAAAAAATACAAAAGATATTATGGCCTTCCAAAAATTATAAATTTCAATAGAAATATACTATCTGGAGCTTTAAATTTTACCAAATTAAATTAAATCGAAGTTTCACCGCAATTTTGAAAAAATTAACCCCCATTTTTCACGGAAATTTGGATATTAAACCATAAATACAAAAATATTCCCATAAATTTTTACGTACGTGAAAAAGGGTAACAATTTCTTTTTATTGGAAGTATTTTCCCTAATAAATAATGTATAATGCATATTTCTAAGAGTTTTAAAAAATTTCGTTGCAATCTGATTTTTAATATCAACTATTTCAACTACTGCCAATAATATAATAAATCTGCACTTTATAATCGTTGTATTTTTGCCTTTTTAACACTCATATTAATTTTTTATGGAAATATTTCTGTATTTCATGAAATCTCGTATGCCAAAAATCGCGATTTTCTATACTTAAGAAAACTGTCCGGAGAGACCTAGGTCTCTCCGGAAAGTTTAGGACCTAGGAAAATTTACAGTTCAGAGAGTGTTGTACGGGGGTTAAAATTTAAAAAAGTAACATGGAAATCTGTATGCTGGACAAAGCATTTTTACCAGAAAGATGGAAGGGATCATCCTTGCTAACTAGTAAACGAAGTGAGTTAAATCAGATATCATTGCAAAGCTTACAAATCAGGAATTATTATAAAAAGTATTGAATTTCAAAAAATTAGCAAATGAATCTGAGAAATACAGATATAATTATTTGTCAGCCGTATGGCTGACACGGGCTATGTACGTGTACTATAAGTTTACGCTACGTGCTCTCTTAAATGTGCAATGCGCATTGCACATTTAAGAGAGCAATGCTCTCTTAAATGTGCAATGCGCAGTTGAATATGTCTCAGTTTTTCCAGAAGCTCGGCTTTAATTTTATGTTATTTTACTGGCTAAATGTCAGAATTCTGGAACTTTTTCCACGTTAAATGTTCGCAGCTCCGGAGTATAATATTTGACGGGACGTCCATCACGAAACCTCGTGCGAAAATTATATTTACTTACAAAAAAATCTTGATTATTGTATTTCACATACGGAAGTGTTCATTTATGCTATACTAAAATCTGTCCACACACATAATTTGCAAATACCTATGTTTTTTATTCGTAAGGCGATACTCCCAATTAAATTTTTTCAACGCACTATATATTTATATAAACTTTAGAAGTTTCTCAGTTTTTTCTATAGGTGCTACAAAAAAAATTCGGGCGCAATGAAAATATTTTTTTCACTGCGCATATAAACCATAAATATCATCAAAACCTAACTGTTTTACATTTATTTAAAAATAATTAGATTAACGATTATCAGCAGTTTTTTGCACACGTACACATCATATTCAAAGCAAAAAAAAATAAATAGAGGTCTTTTTGTTCACTTTGAGAGTTGAATCTAATTGTAAAAAACATATAAACAAACCGAGCATAATATAATTAAGTTAACTTATTTATTTTCGCCCACCTTTTTTTATTTTTTTGAATAAGTTTTTCCTAGCACTTCTAATTGAGCCTGGATTCGGTCTAAAAATCAAACGACAGCTATTTTTGTTATTCCAGTGCAAAATTTAAAAATTTCTGTGACATTTAAAAAATAGTGGAGGTTTAAACTTTGTTTTTATAGTGGCCGAAGTTAAGGCGTGTGCCATTAACTTCGCCCACCTAGAAGAAACTGGCTTTAACTATTGCTAAAACGAACGATAAATATTTTAAAAAGTTGAAAATTTATCCTTAGGTATTGTTCTTGGTACATAAAACTTAATTTTTTCCGGTTTGCAAAGTTTTATAGCTATTAGCAAGACTTTAAATAATTAATATGTAAAAACCTTAAAAAACAAAGCTTTAATAACTCGTTTTTTTGTTGAATTTTTTTGGTGTGAAAAAATATTTCAACATCAAATGGCTTTTGTTACAGCCAGCCAACTTTAAAAAAAGCCTTGTAAAAATTGTATTCCACTCTATTGAGTTTTTATCTTTTTAACTTAAATATAACAAAAAAACAAAATCCACCTTAATTTCGAACTTTTTAGGTTTAAAAAAACAAAAACCTAAAACACAAAAAAAACGATTACATGACCCAAAATTATCAACTTTAAGGATAAAAAAGGCAATAAAAAAGTTAAGGAGTGGTATAATTCTACACCAACCCTTGCCTATCTTTGATGTTTAATATCTGACTGCATTCATCTGAGCCAAGAAAATAACCTGAGTTTTTTTTTCTTGCATTTCAATAATCTTTGAGAAATTCATCTACCGGTTTTTGATAGTTTAAACCTAGTTAATTGGAAGTTGGATTACTCCAGCCCGCACAGATGTTTACCACAAACTTCTTATAAATGCATCCCTCCGCCAAAAGAAATAACCTGACATTTTTACCGTGTTTTAATTTACTTTCACAACTTTTGAAATATTGGTGCTCTATATCGTGGTAACTGGTGGGTTGGATACTTGGGTGGGGGAAACTCCATTGACATTGCTTTTTACTATATTCAGTATATGACTGCATCACTCCGCCAAGAAAATAACCTGACTTTTTTATTGTGTTTCTATATTATTTTTAAGAAATTCTTTCCAGTCTATTCATAAATTAATACAACATGGTAAATTATGTGTTATGAAACCCCACCCGTACGTACATATGATGGTGCAAATAGTGTTAAACAGGTTCTTTCACGTGAATTTAAATGTGGCCGAAATTAACGGAATCCTAAAATCCGCAGTTAGTTAAACGCATTGCAAAGTGATTTTAAAGAAAATATCAAAACATGAAAATTTACAATTTTTAGCTTTAAATAGAAGTTACTTTAAAGTTATAAAGTACTTCGTTCTAAATTTGATGCAGTTTAAACACAAAGCAAAAATCCAGAAAATCACAACAAAAAAAAATAATTTTTGTATGAAAATGTTGATAATGCAGAATAACACAAATAAAAAGCTTTTGCAAAAAATGTTTATTCAACATTCATCCAGTTACTTTTGTGCTAGTTTTTTTGTGTTTTAAAAATAAGCCGATTTTCTAACACCCTAAATTGGTGGCCGAAATTAAGTCAGTTACCCTAAGTGCGTACTTTTAATGTTCCGTCTTGAAAGTTTATAAGGAACAACAAATTTCTATAAAACTGAAATTATTTTAATGTATTTTTGTACAAAAATACGTACACTGGGAATTTTTTTTATAAAGTGAGTATTCCACATCACATAGGCATTCATTTATATTAACCGAACTGTTTGAAATTTTTGTATTGTGAGAATCTCTTAAGTGAGGATCGAGTATTAACAAAATAAAAAGTTAGGGCAGACGTTGACAGTTTTTTTTTAGCTTTTTCAGTGACTTTTGTTAACATGCGCGGTTTGTTGCAATCAGTACTGCGGTCTGAGAGATCATTGAGATATGTTTTAGACAATATTTTAAAATAATTTTTATTAGTTAGGCAAGCTTTTAAACAAATAATACAGCAATATATTCTTTTACTAAGCACAACAATTCCAAGTTAAACCAACGTTTTGCCCGCCTTTTTGTAATTATCGAACATTTTGTTAACATGGCTATAAATTTACAGTAATAATATGGTAAAATTTGCCGAAAATGAAATGGTAAATTAATAACGGTTTTTAACATAATTGCCAAATTAAATTACTCAAAACATTCAACGAGAGTGTTTTGAATGGAGCTCGATAACCTTGAATAACCAAAGTATTTAATATATTTGATCTTACATAAAAAATTAAACGATTTGGCGCGATAGATTTTTCAGAAGCGCTGTTTTATACCTAAACAAAACATATTTTCTCTTAGAAAACCCAACAACTTGGATAGTTGTACTGTATTACTATAACGAAAAAATAGAAATAATGATTATGATACACTCTAATCTATACTAAAACAAAACAATGCGATAAAGTCTTTGCAAAATTGGCGACAATTCATTAAGTTCAAAAGATATGTGTTTTATTCGTTATTTTTATGAACTTTTCAGTTATTGAGGCTCCAGCCTGATTAAGACTGCAGTAACGAAATTAAGTTGAAGAAATCAATTGCAAATTTTCAGTCCAACCCTACGGCAGTGTGAACCACACCTAAGTCAGTTTTTATCCTGATACTATGCTTAAGTCATATTTCGTGACACAAAATGATAATGGGTCGCAAAATAACCGCCTTTAACTTGTTTTTTTCATAGAAATAGCAATAATTCATTACTATCGAATTTAATTTTACCTTTGGAAATCTTTATGTATTATTTATTGTATGTGTGTGAGATAAATACATAACAAAAATCAATCAATCATGGTAAAAAAAATAAAACAATTTTTAAATTTTTTTATCGATAGCTTAATAAACACAAAAATTCAAAACAAAAATCACATAAAAAAATTTGAGATGTCTGAAATTGCAGATATAGTAAAAAATTATGTTAACTGTGAAAACTTATTTATTTTCCGATGCATTTCCATATTGCACATAGTAGCCGCCCGCTTTGTTAAAATGGTGTAAGTGTATTAAAATAGAACAAGTAATGCCGTTCGACAGCACGTCCAAACAGCTGCTTCCATTTTTCTTATCAGTTGATAAATTGATAAATCAATCAATATAAATATTCAATCGATACTGTCAGATCTCATCGCTTTGGCGGAAGGAGCGCCGAAAAGTTCGTCGAAAAGTTCGGATTTCCGCTTCGTCTCCAGCTGCTTACGTTTCTGCTGCTCTGTTTTACGTTTCAGCTCTAAAAGCACTGTAACCAACTATACCTTAATGTCTTATTCGCCAATAACAATATAAAATCTTAAAGGTTGGGTATAATTTCCTAATAGTTGACAGACCTTGACTCCTTTCTGTAAAATATTATTAAAATTTGATGGGTTGACTACATTTTTAATAGTGAAGGTTCCTGGAGCTCCCCATATTCGAATCACAGCCCCGTTTTTCGGAGCTCTGAAGCAGAATCTGGTTTTCCGGAGCTCCTCCTTATTTTTGTACTATTTTCATGAATAAATACAGAGTAATTCCATAATTTATTTTGTTAGAAAATTTTAGGAAATTGAATTGTTTTCCAAACTTAATCAAAACAATAAAAAATAGTCTAACAAATGTTAAGTAAATTAATTTTTTAACATATTTCAAGTTTAAATAAGTTTTAATCGCTATTTAAAAGGCTTCGGAGGGAGCTTCGATTTAAATAACCGGAGTTCCGGAGCATAGTATTGGCGAATAGATACATCACTCATATGTCATATGTCATATATAACTACAAATTCGTGAGTTTTCATTTAATTAGGAGGATACCTGTCTTTTACATAACATCTTGGATAGGTGAGTAACGACCAAATAGTTATCAGATCAGATAAGTTTCAGGTAATGCAACAACAACAACAACCAAATAGTTGTTGTTGAGTTTGCCAGTTTCCAGGGTTTCCATCAACCCTGGTGTGGTCCGTCCGGCACGCCTCTCGCCTTGCTCACCCCCTCTTCCCACTCCCGGAGGAGCTCAGCAACCGCTACGGGGTTTGCCCAAAGGTCCTCTGGTCCCAGTGTCGTATTGATGTGTGTGCATGTAAAAAGGTGTTGTGTTGTGTGTGTTTGTGTTTATCAACCAAATAACCAAACAACCAAATAGTTATCCATGTTGTCGATGTGATGTGTCCAATTTTTAATTGTTATTTACTATTAATTGTGATTATTGCTAAAGAAGCAGAAGGGAAAATAAAATCTGTATATTAAGAAGTTCTTTAATCTGGAGCCGATTTCTTAAAGCGCGATTATCTGTTGATTAGAGAAAAAAAATCGCAACTCTAATAGCTATCAGAAAATCATATGTTAGTCGTTTTTAATAAATGTGATTGGTCAACATTTTCCACGTAACCAGAAAGCAGTCAAATTAGCTTTTTAATATGAATTTAAACGCGCTTTATGAATGAAGAAGAAGGTAGGAGTTTTTTTAAAAGTCGGGCCAAGATTTAACTGAAGTATGAATAAAAATTTTCACCTGCAAAACTGTGGAGGATTTGTATAGTTTTTTAAAAACACATAAATGAGTTTTTAAAAATAATTTTCTTTGCTTTAAACGGCATTATTTTCGCCAAATAAGCAAATTTACCAAAACTTCTAAAAATTTAAAACACAGGTTGGTTTAGTAGGTGTTATGTTTTAATTTAATGTCTTTCGAGTAGTGCATACAGCTGTTACTTCAGATAAAAACAAATGTCATGTCATTTGCGTGCTAGTTTAATTGCGTTAAAAGGGCAAAAAACTTTTTAATCCGAAAGTGCTATATTGATTTTATTGCACCTTTGAAACCCTTTTAGGATTAAAAGTTATCAACTTATATTATCTATGGCATTTATCACATTAACCATTTTCACAATTAATACCTAATTAATTGCTAATGAAAATTTAACAATTTACATAATTAGCTTTCAATAATTTCCGTACTCAGTTTTTTTTTAAAACGGGGATTTATTTTTATTTCTCAATTTAAAAAAAAACTGAAGTACGCACACAATTGCGCTTTGTGAATATGGTTTATAGAAACCGGGCCAAAATATAACTTTTACCTTCCAACTCGTTGGCTATTATGTCGGCATCCGCTTTGGTGAGTAATCGCTTGGTTTGCAAACTTCTCCGGATAGTTTCTGTCATTCCCAAATCCCGGACCACCGCACTCAATCGATCCGACACTAAACAATGACTAGATTTACCAAACGCACACTGTTTAAAATTTGAATAGCCAAAAACCCTCAAATTTAAGCACGAACAATGGGAAACAAAGAAAAAAAAGACGCAATACATAAAAAATAAATTCACTGTAATCAGTCTGACAAAAAAGTTTGTCTTAAATATAGCGTTACTTGTACATGTGTATGTGAGTGAAAAATAAATGGGACAGTTGCTTTAAAGAGAGAATTAAACCCAAATATAATGGAGGCTACAATTAAAAATGGTTAAAAATTAACTCTTTCTGATGATTACATCCTTTTTGAAACTAATTATAAATAGCTTCTCGCGTCCCTGTCTATAAGGAAGAAATGACTGGCCTGCAGACGAATTTTAAGGCATTTACATTTAAACGAGCATTTTTTTAAAGGTACGTTTCAAAAATAACTAAAACAACCTTTTAGCTTAGAAAAATTTCGAAAACACAGAAATTTTTATCCCGAAGAAATTTTATCTCAAGGTAACAAGAAATTTTTAACAGTCCAACCACATAAACGACTTTTAAAAGAAAAAGAAAGACAAATAATTAAGTAAGTCAAATAATTATTACAGCTGGGTCGCATTTCCGGGTGGGAGGTGAAAAGGAGTTTGTAATGTTCTAATTGGGACACAACTTCACCCACTAAATCATCGAAGTGACCGAGATGGTGAACGCCCTGCCAAAACTGGAATGGCTCTGAAAAACAAAAAAAACTTAAATACTGTATTAAAAATAAAATTTGTTTGTTTGTTTTGTCAAGAAGTAAAATTCGTTTTGTTTGCTTATGCAGTACTAGTACTATTTGACATTCAAAAAATTAAATTTACTTGTCTCAGTAAAAATTTTTAAACTTTTTACAAATTTATTTTGTGGAAATATCATATTTTAAATTTATATATAGGTTTTGACAAACTCTAATGATCGCCTAAGCTATTTTCCTAATTTAAAAAGCTTAATATAGATTTCAATATAATTTTGTAAAATTAACCTACTTTGCAGCATTGCCGATTCCGCTTGGGACCCGTCAAGATCCAGATGAGACCCGTCTTTGCTCAACATCATATGAGCGGCCATCTGATTTACATCGCTCAAACTTGACTTTTTTTGCTGCTAAAAATAAAAAAAAAAATTTTTAGTTATATGTTATTAAATCTTGGCGTCTTTTTTGACCAATTAGGCTAAATAAGTGTTTTTTTAATTCATCGACCATTTTTAGCTTTAACTAATTAAAACTCAAAATAACTAATTGGATTCATTTTAGCCGCCCAGTTAATAGCCAACCTACTACTTTTTGTTAATATTTGCTAGTTTTAAGATGTTTTTAACAAATATATCAAGAATTTGCCGAAATTAATGAAACTTGGATTTTTAGCACTGACTGAATAGTGTAATTAATTTATATTACTGGCTTCTGTTTGGTTAAAAGCTCCAAAACAATAATCACGCGGAATATCACTTAGGTAAATCTCTTAGATTTTTTTTTAATTTCAAACACTAAAACTACTATTGTTGGTAAAAAACCTTTTTCAAATACAAAAAAAAAATCACAGCTAAGATAACGGTAATCTCACTTAAAAGATATTTGTCTGAATTTACAGTGCAGTCAAAGCCTTAAAGGAATAATTATTAAGTTTATTATACTGTAAATAATACAATAAAATACATTAATTTACTTTTTTCAGTTTTGATGCTTTTTGACTCAGATTGCTATTAACTTGCGAAAAAAAAGAATTACAAAAACTTATCAGCTATTGACAATAAAGGATTTGTTTCAGAAACCCTTTTAAAATCAAATTAATTAAATTTATACAACATTTTCTAGCCAAGAAAGATCGTGACAAATATATATTTGACTATATCCAATAAAAACTACATAAAGAAAAATATAATTATCGGCCAATATGCTGATTCTGATCAATAAAATAATTTCTATATGACTTTAAAAAAACCGTAAAAAAACTCATTTTGTTACAATTGACATAGCCGCGACAGCAAAAATACATCTTATATATTCTTTTTGTGTATATTCTGTATTTGTTTTTACTATTATATTTTAAGGCTTTTAAGTTATTTTAATGGTGCACAAAACCTTTGATTGATGTGAGTATTAAAAAATAGGCGTGTCTGACTATCAAATACATTTTCTTGTTTATAATAAATACTTTATAGCATTTTTTTTCAACACTTTAATCGTTAGTACATATTATTGACAAAAACCCTTAATTTCTTCTGTTAGCAACAAGCATCGGTTTTTCATTGATTCCAAATTTTACCTCAGTCGTGTTTTCTTCCGCGACGAAAAAATTTTTTCTCAGCATTACTATGTTTTATTTATTCAAAACAGATTTTGGATCTTGACAGATAAAAATCCTAATAAAATTTCCTATTCCTTTCTTCTTTTTTAAAAAATTTAGAAATCTTCTGAAAATCGCTCAATTTAACCCACACTTTTTATGCCTTGGGATTATTTACTTGAACTTTATAATCGAAAATTATAATTATCAATCTACGTTGATTGAAGAACTATAACAAAATGGAAATTTCTATTTGATCGAAAAGGTAAATATTCCTGGTGCAGAGTTGTAAAAGGATCGAGGTTTGGACGGATCGAGGCCACATATCCAATCGTTATTAAAACTCATTAAAAATTTTAAAAAATTAAAAAAATAGGCCCACATGGCCCCTTTTAAATACCTAATTTATAGTGTAAAAATGTAAAAGCTGACCTGCTGTTGGAGATGAAGCAACTGCTCACTGGGGTCAGAGAGGGCAGCGCTGGGGAAACGCAGACCGGAAGTGGAGGCTGCCGATAAGACCCGTTGCTTTTGACTTAGACCTGGAATTGAGGGCGTGGCGTCGTGGTTCACCATCGCTGCTGACGCTAAAGCACCATTTTGGAAATTTTGCATATATTTTCATATCAGTCATCTGACTTAAATTCGGCAAGCCTTAATTTTGGCCAGCTACTGTTATTTTTACCAATCGCAAAATTATGAAATGAACTGCGTATGGCTAGATGGATCACATAACTTACCGCATTTTAGGTGCTAACAAATCACCTTTGGTAAGGTTTTAGCATTCCGTAAACTTTTTATTTTACTGGATTCATTGTATATTTCTTGTTTTACGTTTGTTTCTTTAAAACAAATTAACCGCTAACTAACTGACCAGAGTGATAAGATATGACAACTGATATAATTTACATTAAACCTGGTTTATACTTCGTCAGAGTATTCACAGAACAAAATTCAAAGGCCTGTTTTTACTTTTAATCCGTTCCCGTGACTGCATTTTCTCCGGTTACAACAGTGAATTCTTCGTATTACCGCATGAAAACCTTAGTTTCACGGTGGCGGTAGCGACGCCTAACCATTGTATGTAGTATACATAAGTATTACCTAGGTCGTACGTAGGTCGTACCTAATATGCTGCATCCGTAAATAAAATATGCATATTACTACCTTAACGTTTTAACCATTTCAATTTGCTCGTCACTGGGCAGGCACTAATCACGCACAAAAAAACATGTCTGATCTAAGAATGACTTAGGTCATACGTTAAGTTTAAGGCGGTGAAATTCGCTATCACAATGATTAGACGTAGATACCACCACCGTGAAACGACGGTTTTACCGCGGTAATACGAAGGATTCATGGTTGTAACGGGGAAAAAGGCAATCACGGGAATGGGTTAAACGCGCCTTTTGAATTTTTCTACAATTTATAAACGTTTTTTGTTTTATCCAGACAAAGACAAAGTCACTTCTTTAATTTTTTTTCTAAAATAAAACATTTAATTTGTACAAAACAGTCCAAAACATAAGTTAAGTAGTATGAACAAATAGTTATACACCAAAAGTTCAAACACACAAGTTCAAATCCACAAGACTAGTCCTAAATTTCCTTGGACCTTTGCTTTTGGAGTCTTTGAAAAAAATAAGAATCATATTTTTGACAGTGTGAAGTGAAGCTATTTAAATTTAGCTGTTTCAAAAATAAGCTATCCAAATTTTTTTCAGTCCTATTACTACACTATTTTTGTCCCAAATTGGGCATATAAGCCAACAAAATTTCCCATTAATTGCGCAACAATTTCTAACGTCCCAAAGCTCGAAAACCAACTAACCTGCCGCGAGTGTGGTGGCAAGCTGCCAACTCATTGTATCCGCATGAGGCAGGCTGAAATTCTCCAAGTGTTGTTGCTGCTGTTGGGGCGTAGTCTCCCTGGCTATCATGACAATTATTGCAGACAAGAATGGAATTCAGGTGAAAAACGCCAATTTTTAAAATTACGCATTGGATATTGGTGTACTTGTGTGATACTTATTTTTCTTACTGAATTACATATTTTAAGTAACTTCACCCAGTAATACACATTTGCCTGTGGTTATTCTTTTGGTTTAAATTATAATTTTTTACCTTTTTATAAAAATCGCTATTTTTTAAACTGAAGAACGAACAAAAATATCCTAACTGCACATTAAGATGCAATCGGCAACAATAAAAATAATTTTAAAAACATAGAATAAAATTAATACTGGTGTAACGTATCGTGCCGCGAGACACTAACCGTGCTATTTTGGACTTTTTCATAAAACTTTTGGACCCGGTCCACGGACTTGGTCCACTTTATGCAGACGGGTCTGCGTAAAAACCGGTCCCAGTCCGTTTTGATCGTTGTTGTCGTTTTCCAGTTACCAAAGTTTCGTTCAACCCTGGTAGTTTCCGCCCACCGACACTCCGATGAACCAATACTTGAACAAAACACCAGAGCGA
>JASAMX010008445.1:0-10059 GCA_030248175.1 Microlaimidae sp. YZB2_3
TTTTTTAGATATTAGGATTCGTGACTTTCAATTTTAATTATTGTTTCAAAGTAATAATTACTTTAATGATGTACTTTACCTTTTTGATAATATATCAATTAGTTACATTAAAGAGCTGAATTTATTTAAGAATATAATTAAGGAACATTATAAAATATTGTATATTGCAAAAAAGATCACACAATAAATTGCAGTTACGCAAGACTATAAATTTTTTTAAGTTCACACAAGTTTGTATTTAAACTGTTCTTAAGTTTGATGGATTGCCGCAACAAAGACAAATTGCTTGAGGTTTTTAGCAGGTATTTTATGTTCAAAACGTTTATTTTACCTAGTTTTTTTAAAAAAATACAAGAATTTTTTATTTGATAGATTGCTTAACGCAGACGAAATGGTTAGAGTTTTTTAGTGGGTATTTCATGTTTATAATGAGTGTATTACCTAGTTTTTTTGAATACAACTATTTTTGTAAGATTTTTTATTTATTATTTTTTTATTTTTTATTCTATTTTTTCAAGCTATGTAAAATTATAAAATTTTACTTAACTTACTATTACACTTTTTTTAATTGTAAAAAAATAATAAAAACGCAAAACAAAATTACATTTTTTAACTGCTTTCGCTTTTTACGTATTTGTAATGTTCGCTTTGCATTAATTACAATTTAGTTTATACTTTATAATCTTGAAACATTTTAAGTTTCATAAAATAAAATATTTCAACTGACAAAAAATATGTTGTGTATTTTCGGAGTTTCCGTACTTTGTAAAGGCAGTGCTCAATATTAAGAGCCAGCAACGCGAAATACTCTACACTCTACATTCATTCTTTTTATATACTGTAATAAAAAACCGTTTTCATTTCGAGCGTTCTTCATAATAATCATCTATTTCTGTAAACAATATATAGAGCAGAATCTTTAATAATTTTTTCGAATTGCCAATTATATATTACTTTTGTAAACTATAAAGGTGAAAGAAACAAAGACAAGTGCTTTCTTTTAATTTAAAAATTAAAAAAATAATTACGTGATAATTTGCATTTGATTTACTTTTCTGACGAATTTCTACTCGCCGCCACCTTGACAGTGTTGTTAAAAGTTTCTTAAAGACAATATTTCAATGCACGTTTTTTTTTAAATTCTCTGCAGATTTTGGTTACTTCAACGTTTTAAATTCATTTTTTGCGGATTTTCTTATTTTTTCCAGTGAATTAGTCTGTTTTTTATTGGATATTTTATAGCAAAATGAAAAAAATATTCGCAGATACACATAGGGAAATCTGAAGCGTCATTAAACTGTCCCCTTGATTGTTTGTTACCCGGTTACGCATTCGTCCCACGATGATGAAATTTTTCTCTCACCATTGTGGTATGTAAACTGGTGATGTTCCTGTCCTTTGGAGCTCCGGAACTCCGCCTTTTAATTGAGCGATTTTTAGTTTATTTAAACTTGAAATACGTATAAAGTTACTGTATCAGCATTTCTGAGACTATTTTTATTGTTTTAAATAAGTTTTAAAAAAATGAATTTACAAAAAATTTTTGACAAAATAATCAATAGCACCACTATTTTAATTATTCATAAAATTAGTACAAAAAAAGGGCGGAACTCCAGAGCTCTACAGCTCCGGAGCTCCAGGAGTTGCTCCGGAGCTCCTGAAAGTTGAGCTCCGAGCTCCGGAGCTTCGGAGTTTTGGGGAACATTAATAATGTAAGCTTTACCGAGGTAAACTTTTCGTATCACCTAGGTCATACTAAGGTGCTTCGTGGTACTAAATGAGTAATTTAAAACTTGCAAAGCTGCTATGTACCGCACATTGAATATGAATATTTTGACCATTTCAGATTGTTCGCTCACTGGGCTGTTTTTTTTCAGGCCCTGGGGCACAGAAAAACGAGCGCTTGTGCACTTGATTGATTGTAGTGGGTAAAGCCTGTGAAAGACGCTTGTGCACTGTGTGAAAGACAATTCTTTTCTGTTTTAACTAGATATAACCACGGTGATCCGTAGATTTAACAGCGGCGAAGTTTACAAATCACATTGGTGAGAGGAAAATACCACCACCGTGGGATAAAGGTTTTACCGTGGTGGGATGAAGGCTTCTTGTGATAACGGGGAAAAAGGCAATGACGGAAACGGCTTATACTAAGTTTTAAATTTGTTATTGGCTAAGATTGAGAGTTGATGGAGCCGAGGGAACATTAAACCGCAAAAATAGGGAACTTGGAGTCGAAAGTAAAACTAGCTAAAACGTTTACCTAAGCCCAAACCAATTTTTTCCTAAAGGCTCTAAGTTCTCGTTGCTCATGGCTCTAACTTCTTAAAAACTTCTGGGGCGGGTCCACTAAACGCGTGCTGACTAGGTGCTATCTTAGCACGTTGTTTAAAACTCTTGTTAATTTTTTAGTTTCTGGGTTTTTTCTTGAGAAAACTTATGGGACTCTTTTTTTAGATAGAATAATTAATATTATGCATATTTGTTTGAAATAAAACTTAATAAAGCCTTAAACCGTAGTTAGGAGTTTTGCCAACACGTAACTAGGGGTTATTGCTTTAATAGTTTGTATATACAACAAATATGTATAAAATTAGTGAAATATCAGTTTGTGCCAAGTAAACAAAAAGTTCTATTAGATTTTTCGAGAAAAAACCCAGGGGCCGGTTGCATAAAACGTTTAAAGGTAATTATTCCCTTAAATTTATACTTAAGTGGTGCAAAAAGCAAATTTACCTTAAGTGCGTTGCATAAACAGTTTCACTTAAACGTTTATCTTAAGTTTTCCCTTAAATCCCAAGGGAGGTCAAGAAGACCCTTAGACTTTAAGGGGAATAGTTCAAATAAAGCTGGTGCGTCATTAATAAAATTATAAATGGTTTTAAGAAAAATTACAAAAATTATCATAATTTTAAGGCCCATGCACACGTAGTAAGTAATTAATTTTTACAATAAAACGAAAATCGTTGTTATATTTAATAAAATAATTCAGCATTATTCTGCACAAAACATTATGTTCATTAATTGACCAAAGTCCTCTCCTCGTTTTGACTCATTAATTTGTTTGTTTATTTAAATAATATTAAAAATTTTCAGCACAATAAACTTAAGATTGAATAAAAAATACATTTATTTTTGGTTTTTAAGTGTTTTTAACAAAAAAATCTGATAACTCAAGCCAAAAACCCCGACAAAACAACTAATTTCGAATAAAAAATAAAAATAAGTTGTTGATTTAAGATTATTTGATAAAATAAAGTAATTTTTCAAGCAATTTAATATAGAATTCATTTATTTATACTGTGTTGTAAATGTTTGCACTTTTATGAGTTTAAACTTATTTTTGCAGCAATATCTAGTTTTAAATGTTAACAAAAATTCCCTTACGTTGTAGTACGTACGCCCTAAGTTAAGGTTAAGGGAAATCGCTTACGTGCAACCGACTTAAGGGAAAACTTAACCTAGGGAGATTACTGTATTTAAGGGAAAACGTAAGGGATTTTTTTCACTTTGCTAAGGGATTTTTATGCGATCGGCCCCAGAAATAAAATCATTACCAAGAGTTTTAAACAACGTGCTAAGATAACACGTTGTCGCGGCTCCAAAGATCCCGTACAATTTGTTAATGCTTAAAAACACTAAAAAAAATATTTAAATTTAAACATTTTAGTCCTATTGGATGAACGGACCCAATGGAGAGCGGTAAAAACAGAGAGAATGACAGTTTAGCCCTTCTTCTCAGCAGAGTGAATGGAACTGTACAGACCATAGACATCTTGAAGCTGAACTATTACAAAATCGCCGTGCCCATCCTTACTGCGTTGTGCTTGTTGAGCACTCTATCCAATCTGCTAATACTGGTAGCCGCCCGGTGGCTTCATCGCTCACCGACCCCCAACCTCATCCTCAACCTCAGCCTGAGTGCCGCCAACGTTTGGGTCACTCTCCAGATGACAATCAGTTTTTTGTTCCAGAGCTACCTGCCGTATGTACTGGGGAAGCAATTGGTAAGTGTAAATGCGATCAGGATTCAAATGCGTTTATAAATATAGACTAGTTCGGAATAAGCGTCTTTTACTGTAATTTAGTATTTTACTTTTGGCCATTGTTCCGAAAATTTAGTGTTTATTTTAAGTTTTGTATGAAGCCGACCAGTTAAATTTAATTAACATGTTCGTTTAAAAAAATGGTTTAACTAATGAAAACAAAACTTAAGTCTGTTCTGTAAAAGAAAACTTACTGAAAATCTTATGGCTGCAAAGAATATGTATAGTTTCAGCTAGAATCAAGTCAAATCAAATTGTTTATTTTATAGACTAGTTCGGAATAAGCGTCTTTTACTGTACGAGAGAGGGTACAAAAAGAAAAAAAAATAAAATTTAAAAAAATCTTAGCTTTCTTAGTTTCTTAAGTTTAAACCTGTACTTCATAAAAATTGCTACACGATGATATGTTTCACTACGTTGAAGTGCTGTAATATATCAGTTTGTGCTAAATAAATTTTTGTTTTTTAATTAAACGTCACAATAGCTAGAAATCATCACTAAAATAGTATTATCCTGAACAGTGATTTCGAATTAGTAAAAATAAAGATGAAATTTGTGCTTTTAAACTAATTTTAAACCTACATAGGTTTTTTTTTAATGTTTTGCTTGTAAAACTATTCAAAACTTAAAAATTAATTTTAAAAAGTCCATTCCAAACTTTTAAATTAAGCATTTTCTGTAATTGAAACATTAAAAAACTGGAAAACAAGCGCGCCAGCAGCGCCGTACCTACGAAGCGGCAAAAAACTAAATATTCCCAAAAACTGCTTTTGCTTTTGCAATATTTAAAAAGTATTTAAGAAATTTTGAAGAGAAAAGGTCGAGATTTTAAACCAATAAATATTTGAAATATTTTAAACCGTAAAATGTACTATTCACACGCTGTTTCTCAATTTTCCCTCTACATATGATTGGCGCTAGTAGTTATGTACCCTTTTCCTAACACTAAAAAACCCTTATTCCGAACTAGTCTATAGGTAGGTACACGCCGCTACAATATTAAAGGATTCCAATTTAAGACAGTCCGCTGGCTCATACTGGACTATTATTTTCAATCAAAAACAAAATTAGCTATCGAGGTATTCAAGCTTACCTCACAGCGTCACGCCATGTATAAAAGTGAAAAGACCTTAAGTTGTCATCAAAAACATTCTAATTTTAGTTAGTACACGAATAAAAATTATAGTTTCTTGGATTAGAAAAGTATTTTTTGTGCAGTCTGCTTTTAATAGTGAAATTTCGCCGTGATAAAAAATAAGTTGCGTTAAATATATATGTAGGAACTATGTTTCTTGTCTGTCTTCTTTTTTGTAAATATGATTTCAAAGTACAACGTGAATAAAAAAAAGCATTTTTTTCTAATTTCATTGTGCAGCCAATGGTCAGTAGGTGTTTTGTGATGAGTAGTACACCAAACATTTTAATTAATATTTACTTTTTATAACATAATTTTTAACTTTTAACATTTATTTATTCCCAAAAAATTCATTTGATTTGAAAAATATTGCATAAAAACAGAAAAGTATTTCTCAAATTTAATCACCCATCCAAATATCTTCGGAATCAATAAGGAATCGCTGCGTTGCAAATGATTTTTCTTCTGTATTTCTATAATAAATTGGTAATTTAATTATTTTTATGATGCGACTAATGGCCGATTTTTTTTGAATTCAGGTTGGAAAGCCTTTTTGCTTTGGTTTGGCCTTCGAAGGAATGCGGATGGGAGCGATGATAACGGCTGTTTTACACCTTCTATTCCTCGCAATTAATCATTATTGTGGTGCGTTCGATCTTGTAATTGCTATTGATGATTGCCTGCTTAGTCAGTTCTTATAATAGTTCTCTCCAAATTTAAAAATCGATTCATAACCTTTGAAGGCAATGCCTCGCTTATTTATCAAACAATACTCATAATTTCTCATTTTCGTCAATGCGTGAAGATATTAGGTTCGTATCTTTATGGTTTATTTTGGAGAGCAGTAAAAGGCGCGCTATTCTGTTGCAGAAAAAAACACAGTTTTTATAGCAGAGCAAACACATCTACACAATAAAATAGATTTGCATGAAATAACGCAGATTCAAAATTTTTCAGACAGCTCTTAATGATAAGCGTTTGTCTATATAAGTTTTTGTTTTGAAAATTATTATTATCTGGATTGCACCTATAACTCTTTCTCAGTCTTTTTATTCTCGCTGTACACTGCAGTAGTGGTACAAAATTCAATTACTACAAAAATTAATTTTAAAACAGATTTTTGCGTCCCCTCATGCATAATTTTTTCGGCGCTGCCAACACTGTGTATTAAAAGCACCAATGTTCTGGAGAAGTCTCACAACAAAAATTATTTTAACCGATCGTGCCGTCTTCAAAAGTAAAATATTCTGATAAAAAATGTATTTGTAGTTGAGACTTGTAGGGTGATAATAAAATTTCATTACAAACGGAAGTGGCATTTTTAAAAGAGCACTCTGATCCGCAATTATGCGAAAAGGTATAACATAAAAATTTTAAAAAAAATATTACTTGAATATTCTTTAAGACATATTAATTACTGCCTTAATTCGGGCCCATGACGATTTTTCTGACAGTAGACCCTAAAAAGATATTTACTTTATGTTTTTTATATATATTTCCCCCATTCCTACCCCATTCTTTTTCCAAGAAAGGGTGTTTTGAGTTGGAGCAAATCTTTATTGGAGCCATACTACTTAATATTCAGTTTTGAAGAGAAACCTTCTAAATAAAGCAAACCATTTGTATACGCGATAAAAAATATACGTGAAATATTGCACCTATGTAAAGAAGTAGACGAAAAACGCGTTGATTTTTTTTTTGGTTTTTCGATAGTTTTCGCCAATCGCCATATCAGTAGTTTTCAAAACTGTTCGCGTCTATGGCAAATATGATTAATCGGTTTACAATACGTTGTTGCTACGGCAAAATGAGCTACAATTCGTACAAATTATATGTGACTGTGACTCATTTTAAATTTTAAACAACAATTTATTTTTTACAGAATGAGTCGCAGTCACGTGTATTTTGTAATGACTGTGGCTCATTTTGCTGTAGGGGCGACGATATACTACAGGTTATCTTTAGAGCGGAAATGAAAATGCGGGTGAAAAAAAAACATGCAGCAGATTTCAAATACAAACTAATCTTTAACGGCATTGTTGTATTCGCATTCTAGATAATTTGCCAGAAAATAGTAAATAACATCAAGAATTTCAATTTTTTCAAATCTATGATCGAGTAAAACATATTTTAGCGGATTCAAATTGTACAAAAGCATAATTAAAATCATTCTTAAATTTACCAGTCTTTCTAAAAATTGCACTCCTTCCCAGTTGTAGCAATGCACAAAAAGTTACAAAACGTATAACCAATAATCGGTTTACCATTAGAATAGAATGTGTCTGTAGTAACGTTAGTTTAAATATGGTTTTAAAATTTTACAGACGGAAAAAAATTAAATAAAACGTTATATTCGTAATTTTAATAGTGTCTTAAAATTTTTCCCATTAGGTTAAACCAGACTGAAAATACAACAATTAGATAGTCATAGCAAGCCAAAGTAATAATTACTGCACGTGTGTTTTTAAAGTTATATACACTGTAAAACTTAAAGAACAAGCAATAATTAACATTTCCTATGTATTTATTTATATCAACATGCTGCATTTATAATATTCGGCAAAATACATATGTAATGGTGTATTTCTTGTCGGTTAAAAAAGGTTTTTTTCTGTTTTCAGATTATCTTTAAACTAAAATTTAGTTGGTAAAAAGATGTCGGTTGCAAATTAATTTTCCATTTAAAAATTAAAAAAATAACAAATAAGCGATTGCGGTTTAACACTGTCCGTGAAATAGATTACAGTTTTGTAAATTAACGACAATAATCTATTAAATTCTGTAAAGTGAAAAATAACATGTTAAAATCGCGTCCCGCTTCTATTTTACAAGGAGATACCTTAAATCAAATATCGCAGCAATGCAATTAACCGATGTCAAGCAATGTAGACAAAAATCTTTTTTTTAAACATAGACGCGCTTTTTTTCTCGTAAAATTTAGAGAGGGTTAGTTTTGTTAGTTAGTTTATTAGTCAAGGTCCTCGTGGCGCAGTGGCTAAATGTTCGTTTTGCGTACTCACCCATCAACTGCCACCCAACTGAGACAAGCTATACCGTAATAATATCAAAAATATATAAAGGCCCGTTCACACTTACTCTCTAAAAAGTGATTGCAGATTTGAACTGCAATAAATATTGCAAATTGGAAAATACAATATTTATTGCATGACCTTCAATTTTATTGCAGTATTTTGCTGGATTTTGTACAAACTGCAAATTCTTGCAAATTAAAAAAATTTGCAATATTTTTGCAGCAGAGCGGAGACATAATAAAGATTGCAGAATCCGCTAATTTATTGCACAAAGTACAATAATCTTTAATAATTATTGCAAACATTGCCTGTTTTTAATATTGATCAATAATAAAATATGCGCAGTTTTATTTTTTATCATTTGTTATAACAGTCACGCGTTCTGCGAAATAGCTGTGAAATAATTTATATTTTAAAATAATCGCACAGTTATGTGGATTTGCCCCCTTTGCAATTCTGCTTTTAATATGCACATTCAACTGCAAAATCATATGAATTCCCGTCACATTTTAAGAGTAAGTGTGAACGGGCCTTTATATATTTTTGATATTATTACGGTATAACTTGTCTTCAGTTGGGTGGCAGTTGATAGGTGGGTACGCAAAACAAACATTTAGCCACTGCGCCACGAGGACCTTGACTAATAAACTAACCTAACAAAACTAACCCTCTCTAAATTTTACGAGAAAAAAGCGCGTCTTATTGTTTAAAAAAAAAAGATTTTTGTCTACATCCTTTGATATCGGTTAATTGCGTTGCTGCGATATTTGATTTAAGGTATCCTCCTTGTAAAATAGAAGCGGGACGCGATTTTAACATGATTATTTATCACTTTACAAAATTTAATAAATTATTGTCGTTAATTTACAAAACTGTATATTTATTTTCTCACGGACAGTGTTAAACCGCAATCGCTTATTTGTTATTTTTTTAATTTTTAAATGGAAAATTAATTTGCAACCGACATACTTTTACCAACTAAATTTTAGTTTAAAGATAATCTGAAAACAGAAAAAAACCTTTTTTAACCGACAAGAAATACACCATTACATATGTATTTTGCCGAATATTATAAATGCAGCATGCTTATTATAAATAAATACATAGAAAATGTTAAACTATTGCTTGTTATTTTTAAGTTTTACAGTGTATATAACTTTAAAAACACACGTGCAGTAATTATTACTTTGGCTTGCTGTAACTATCTAACTGTTGTATTTTTTAATTCTGGTTTAACCTAATGGGAAAAATTTTAGACACTATTAAAATTACGAATATGACTTTTTATTTAATTTTTTTCCGTCTGTAAAATTTTAAAACCATATTTAAACTAACGTTACTACAGACACATTCTATTCTAATGGTAAACCGATTATTGGTTATACGTTTTGTAACTTTTTGTGCATTGCTACAACTGGGAAGGAGTGCAATTTTTAGAAAGACTGGTAAATTTAAGAATGATTTTAATTATGCTTTTGTACAATTAGAAACCGCTAAAATATGTTTTTTTCTCGATCATAGATTTGAAAAAAATTGAAATTCTTGATGTTATTTACTATTTTTCTGGCAAATTATCTCTAATGAGCAATACAACAATGCCGTTAATTTTAGTTTGTATTTGAAAATATATACCATGTTTTTCACCGCATTTTCATTTTCGCTCTAAATTAACCTGTAGTCTATCGTCCGCCCCTACAGCAAAATGAGCCGCCGTCGGTACAAATTGCGCGTAACAATCAACTAATTATAAAAATAAATTATTTGTAAAAATTTAAATAGGTCACCCATTCACCATATAATTTGTACAAATTGTAGGCTCCATTTTGCCGTAGCGACAACATTATTATTA
>JASAMX010008448.1:0-22821 GCA_030248175.1 Microlaimidae sp. YZB2_3
TAGTAAGAAGGCACATTTATTGGCACATCACGATAATTTGAAGTCTTAGTTTTTATTTTATCAAAAATCTTTTGCGTATTATTCTAAAACTCATGTGCACATTTTATCAGCAATTATCACTTTGAGTTGCTTTTTTTAATTGTTTGTTTTTTTTAAAATTTTCAGCATGGGTTTACCATTTGAAGAATTTGTAAAACAGCTGAAATTAGAATTAGACACTTTATAAATGTTTAAAATAAATTTGCACTCATTTAAAATAAATCCGGTGTATGTAAGAGTAAAATAGTTTTATTTTGCCCTTAATTGTTTTGTTAAAGCTAGTCTGTAAAAATCAAAATAATGTATGAGTATTTTATGAAAATTAAAATTTTAGAAGGCTATTTGATAACTGAGCCGGGTCAGCCATAAAGATTCTTAATCTCCCCGAACTGTTTATTTTAAGGTGATTTTAACCTCTTACAAAAACTCTTATTAATTACTAAAAATATATTTATAAAAATTAAATACGAAAAATAAAAAATTTAGTTTTTTATGCAGTATTAATTAATAAAGGAAAAGGACACTCTATGAAAATTTGATTACAATAACTTCTATTATACTCATTGCCTTTAAGATTAATAATAATTTGAAAGTGTTTATTTTATAAGAAAAAAAATCAGATTGTCAAATATAAGGCTTAAAATAACTAAAAACAAAACTCTCTGAAACAAATAAGTCTAAAAAAACTCTAAATAAAGCTCGTAAGAAACGTAAAATAACCATTACCTGTGCGTAGGATAAAAAGAATAATTGGTTTCTTGAATACTTTTCATATCCAGGAAGTTTTTCTTTTTCTCCAATTTTTTCAGAATCTTCCAGCATAGCCTGAAAAAGTGTAGTTTTCAAAAAAAAAATGTTTACAATTCTGTTGGTGCAAAGTGTTTTGGTTCAAAGTGTTTTGGTTGTTTTACCTATTTGAAAGGCTGGTTGGTGTTTTTTTAATTATGCCGCTAAGTCTGGTTGCATATAACTACTTAAATTAAGTAGGATACTTAAGTGGCTCTAAATCTGTATAAGATGTACTCATTCACGGACATTTTAAGTAGTCTAATTAACTTAAATAGTTATGGTGCAACCGGTCCCTAGAGCTTTAAAGATTTTATTATAAGATTATCAGACCTAGACATTATGATAAGATTAATCAAGACTTGATAAACTTAGACTCAACACATATATTTTATGATAAGACCATAGGAATTACCTTATGTGGACCATAGAAAATTTTGCATTTGTTTGAGCAGCTGTTTACTGAATAAAAATTTTTACCATATGATAGTGATTTGTTTATATGTTTAACTAATTACACAGCACCGTTACTTTATTTCCTTAGACTGATGAAATGTCAATTGAAAAAAATCACACAGCAATCTTTGACAAGGGCGAAATCGCCACTTTTTAAAATTTATAGTTGTTTCTTACACATAACAATATAACCTTCTAATTGAAAAAGTGGCTATTACGCACTTGTCAAAGATTGCTGTGCGATTTTTCTCAATTGACATTTGATGAGACTAAAGAAAAAATGCAACAGTGCTGTGTAATTAGTTTAACATATAAACAAATCATTATTATATGGTAGAAATTTTTATTCAGCGGGCAAATGCACCAAATGCAAATTTATTATGGTAAACATAATGTCCATCTTAGACAGTCCACATCTTTTCTGTCTAAACATACGCCCGCCCGGGAAAAAATCGCCCTTTTTCCTGTTCTATTCTTAGAGCCTTTTTCAAGACTAATTATTAATTCATAATTCTATAATTGTTTAAAATATCGGTAATGAAGACTAACTATAATTTTCAACCGAACCGGTATATAGCTAGAAAGAACACAGGTTATCTTTAACGTAATATTGACAGTGGGACTTATAATGTAGTCAGAGTCACTACTACACTAAATACAAAGTTTACTATTTGTTCCTGTGATCTTTAAAAATGTTTAATTAAAACTGCCTTCCGAATAAATTTTTGTTTTTGTTAGAAGTTGATTTATTATTGATATTTTGTAAAACTGTAAAATTCTGCATGCAAATCATGCATTATATTAATTCAGATCTTGTTTAAATACTGCTAATTCTAGTGTAACACTGTCAGAATTGTGATTAAAATCTCTTAACTGTGACTACTTCTATGTCTTAATACGCAAATACTATAAATGTTTTGAGTCAGAGTCACGTTGATTTTATACTAACTGCGACTCTTTATTTCACCGTAAAGACGACGTTATAAATTTGCATACCCCGTAAGCAGCTTTGAGACCGCCGAGTTCTTTCATATGAACTTCCGCCAAATCTTGATAGCCAACCTCTTGATTGACGCCCTAAACATTAAAACGTCTGAGTATTGTTGTGAGTAAACTTTAACAAGCTGGCTCACACCCTGAAGTAACAATGACGGTGTAATGATGTAAACGCGCGCGGAACGCCTCAGTTGTCATTTGCCACTCCGGTCTGAGCCAGCTTGTACAGTTTACTCACAACAATGCTCAGACGAAAATACTGCAACTGCGAAACGAATTTTCCACCACGGTAGCCCAATATTATACGTTCAGAAATAATAACGTTCATGCTACGCTGCTAAACTCTAATATCCTGCGTAAATTTTTTTCAGTTATTATGTGAAATTTATTTCTTATTTTGATAAGAATTATTTACATTAATATTTATTGTGCTTCTGTTTATATGCAGCATCGTGGGGTCATAAAACTGAGAAAAAGAAATTTTATATTAAATTATGTTTGAACGTATAATTTTTTTAATTCCTGCCTTTTCAGAAAATATTCAAAAATTAATCAATTTTTAACCTTTGAAAAATTGCATTTTTGCTTCAAATTGAGTATTTTGTTAAATAATTGTTAAAATGTGGTATCTAATTTTTAATAGTAAATATTTTTACTGAAGATTTTATTGATATAATTATTATAGGTTAAATACATAGTCGTAGCTCCGACTCTCGCCTTTTTGTATACTCCAATAATCGCTCAGAATAGCTTTTCGTCCTTTAACCGGTACTCTACATGCCCCTGTGCTATGCGTTCTAGAACTGTTCGGAACAGTTCTAGAACCTGTTCCGAACAGTTCTAGAACAGTTCTAGGACTGATTTGCAGTTCTCAAAATCAAAAAATAAATAAAACTCCGCAAATGATATTTAAACACATAAAACAACGGAAATACACAATAAAATCACGTGATAAGTGTTGGAAAATGTTTCGGTGACTTTTATAATGCACCAAAGTACAACTTCGGCATTTTCAAATGCCGAATTTCTCGCAAATTTGGGCAAACTGGAAAGTACACCGACACTGTTCTGAACAGTTCTGAACAGTTCGACACTGTTCTAAACAGTTCTGAACAGTTCTGAACAGTTCTGAACAGTTCGACACTGTTCTGAACAGTTCTGACACTGTTCGGAACAGAACGGTTCTGAACAGTTCTAAAACTGTTGGGAACAGTTCTAGAACCTGTTCCGAACAGTTCTAGAACTGGACCGGTTGAGTACGGGTTAAACCGATTAATCAGCGTAATGGTAGCAGAAATCATGTATGGGCACGCTTCCAACTTTACTTACGGACTTTTTTTACACTAAAACCAATTACAATTGCTTACAATAGATTTGTTTACACAAAAACCAATTAATAAAAAAGCATCTTATATTCAATGAATTTTTTAAGTTTTCATTAAAAACAGGTGAAATATTGTTTAAATATAATAAAAAATCAAAACAAAAAATATAATAAATGTTAATTTTTAATTTTTATTTTCTAACAAACATCGCCTACGTTCTCAGCTACGAGTATTTTATCAATAAATAGTTGATACAATACTGTAAATCATCGAGGTCAGCTAGGTTTGATTTCCTTTATAATCTTACAAACATAGGCAATGTCCCACTAAAAACTTTAAATAAAAGTATTTCATGGCTTTATCAGTAAAATAAAGTCATATTATTTTGTTTAAATGGGTTTTATTGCAGCAAGTTTATTTTACTTCACGTCAGTTTACATAGTCTTTGGTCTACTCTACTATATTCAACAAAATATTTAGAGTTGTTAAAAAACAATTGATAAAGCAAAAATAAATTATATTTTTATTCTAAGGATTAAAAATGTATAAAAAAATATTTAAAAAAACGATTTACCATCCAAGGATCAAAAGATTTTCCTTTATACAGGCCATATGTACAGTTTAATGGACCAGAATTATATTTTTCTTCACTTTTATCACTCCACCAACAACCCGTTGTATAGTTGGGATAAAAACAAGCTCCTAAAATTACAACATCTTTGGTTCATTTATATGTTTTAACTTTTTTTAACTTTTTTTATGTTTTTGAAAATAAAAAATCCAAAAAATAATCAAAATCAAATCAATTTAATTATTATATGATTTATTACACAACATACTTTTCACATTGTCATACATAAATTAGGAGCTTTATACTTAAATTTCTAAACGAGGCCTATACACACCGTTTTTTTTGTAATATTATAAAACATTTAAATTTTACTTCCGTCTAAAATTATAATTCTAAAAGCTCATAATAAATATTTTTTATACAATAATGTAATCACTATTTACTATAAATGAGGTTGTATTCCACGACAACCTCCTTGTAGTAGAAAAGATAATATTTATTATTTTATTATTATTGTTAAATATCCAATATTACATGACGTCGTGGTTCTTACACAATGATCTTCTCATATGTGTAGGAAAGCCTTGGATCCTCTCTCTATTATACACCATGGAAAGTGGCGGAAAATGCTTGTTTGGCTAAATTATTAAGCTTTCTGAGTAGCTAAAGAGGTGTGTGAGAGGAAGAGTATTTAAACTATACATTGTATCTACTAAATAATATAATTTCAAATAGATTCTGGACTTGAATACAATCTGCAATTTTTTTATGTTATCTCTAATTCAATCAGCTCTGGTAAATCAGATTAGCTTTTAAACTTATATTTAAAATCAATAAAAGAATCAACCAAATTAAATTTTTTTAGACTGGTTGTATTTTAATATGGTGGTAAATTATTCATATAAAGTCAAAACAGTTGCGATTCCTAAAATAACTTGAAGCTCCTCCAAATACCTTAAATATCCTATAAATACCTTAAGATAATTTAGATTAACTAAAATTGCCAAAAAAACTTTTCCATGAAGACCACGATTTTAGCTTCAGCCAGTCGACCGAGAGTTAAAATACTTTAAAAAAACTTAAGATAACTTAGAGCTCCTTAAATACCCTAAAAATTTCTTAAAATATCTTAAGGTAGAACACCACAGTTACAACGATTTTTAGTAAAAGTTAGATATCAACTTAGATATTGATTTTTGTCCGACAAAAGTATAGTGGGATCGAAAGCTCATATTATGATATATCTAAAAGTAATAATTTCATTGTTTACCGGTTGTTCTATCCTGAGATATAGTTCGATGAATTTAAAGCTAAAAAAAGAGTTTTTGGCCATTTAAAACATTTGATTCTCTCAGATTTTGCTGCAATTATATAGATATTTAACAAAAAATAGGGGGCATCTTTTAGATGTGGTTTGGAGTCAAACGTAATTCAAAATTTTAAGAAAATTAAAAAAATCGTTGTTTTAAGGTAGAACTTCACAGTTTTAACGACTTGGACTACAAGTCGCATATCATCATAAATATTAATTTTTGGTCCATAAAAATGGGGTGCTATAAAATGTTAAGACTCTGTGCTATCCAGTGGTTATAAAAACATCACCGAAAAGTTTGTTCAGTTCGCAAAAGATATCCATGGATTCTACCTCTAAAAATCACAATGAGGCCTTTAAAAAAATTGATTCGTTATTTTTGGGCGAAATTTTACAATAAATTAGAGTAATATATCGGGCAACTTTTAGAGGTGGTTTGGGTTCAAAAGGACTTCAGGACTTTTTTTAAATTGCAAAAAAGATTTTTTTTTACAAACATATAAATTTAAAAAAATCCTGAAGTCCTTTTTTAATCGTTTATAATCAAAAAAATGGTAAAAGCCTTTATCTAACTATTTTCAAACTTTCTTTTAAAAATCACGAATTAATTTTTTTAATTTTCGTTTAATTTTTTTTAATTGACGCCGAGAAACTACATTTTGAACCATTCCTTTAAAAGTTGCTTTTAATTGAAAACCGGAGCTGACCCATTAGCCGAGTGGTTAGTACGTTGGGCTCGAATCCTCGGATCCATGGGGTCGATTTGTCGCTCGACCCTATTTTTAACGCCAAAAAAAAATTTTTTTTTTTAATTTTTAGCTTTTTAAATTAAAAAAATGTTTTATTATTTAAGATACGCTAAATAAAAAATGAAAAAAAAAATTTTCGTAAAAAACTTTATTAATGTTTTGTATTTTTGACATGTTTTTTATTGATGTTATTTTATGATTGTGGACGATAACATTTTTTTACAGAAAAATGAATGTCAAAAATTGAATCAGCAGGTCAAACTACGTAAACTAAGATGTAATTCAAAAAGATCTGTCGTCAAAAAAAAACTGTGAAGTTCTACTTTAAAAGAAAAATCAAATAAAAAATCCTGAATTAGTTTTATAATCAAATAATATTCAAAGTATTGATTAGACTTGTGTCTAACTATTTCCAAACTTTCATTAAAATCTGAGAGAATCAAATTTTTTAATTTTCATTTAAAGTTTTTCAATTTGACGCCGAGAAACTACATTTCGAAACACCCTGTTTAATACCAGCTTTTAAAAATGAATCCTTAAATGGGCCAGTAGCTCAATGGTTAGAGCGTTGGACTCAGATCTTTAACCCGCAGGTTCAAGTCCCAAGCAGGGAACAATTTTAACGTCGAAAAAACTTTTTTTTTTAAATTTAAATTTTTTAATTAAAAAAAGTTCATTATTCAAGATACGCTAAAGGAAAAATAAAAAATAGAATATTTTTGGTAATGAATTTTATAAATGTATTGTATTTTTGACATGTATTTTATTGGTGTCATTTATAATGATTGTGGACGATAACAATTTTTTTAAGAAAAATGAATGTCAAAAATTGAATCAGCATGTCAAATTACGTTAGTAAAAGTTAATTAGAAAAGATCTGCCGTCAAAATCAAACTGTGGTGTTCTATCTTAAGATGATTAATTGGACTGGAAATTGCAACAAATATTTTTAAATCACACGAAGTCTTACCCTGAAATTTTTCCACGGAGACCACGATTTCGGCTCCAGCCAGTCGTCCGAGGGCACCGCGGTTCAAAGCTGACGGAAGGTGAGAATCGAAAATCGGCAGCTGCAACACCCCTGCCGGGATGAACAGTTCCCCGCTGCCGGCGTAGTAGTCTGAGTGGGCTCTGAAATATGAAACCTGTTTCATAAAAGTCATTAATCCGGGATTTTTTTGCTGGGAAATCAATAAACCAATTAAACGTTTTAGAAAGTGTATTTACAGATTATATAATAGAACGTAATAATTTTTATTTATCAATTTTATTTATTTTATTTATCAATTTGTTAATTTTTGTTTACTATCAAGAATTTTTTAAAAAGAATAAACCAGCCTTACCGGTATATTCCATACGCCCACGAATTTAAGTCGGGGGATTCGGAGAGTTTTTGCGTGTCCAATTCGCGTTCCAAACCAAACGTGCTAAGTAGATTTTCGAAGTGGCTTCCGGTCAAATTTAACTATAATCACGTGGCAATAACTTACTTTCTTCGTTTTATTTTAAAAAAAGGGGACAATTTAAAAAATTCAGTTTGAACGCGAAAGGAATAATTGTTACATTCATAATTTGGAAACTATAGTTCAAAATAAGAAATAAGGTAAAAATCGCATGAATATAGATAGGGACCATTCAGGATTTCTGTTCTGTCTCCGTGCAAAACAAAGCACAAAATTCTCACTCCAAAAAAGTTCTGTTCTATAGTCATTTTATAATCTTTCATGTTTCAAAATTATTATGAAAAAACATATAACACAGTTGTAGATGGTAGAATGAGAGAATCAATGAGATTGTGTAAAACAGGACCCGACCGGATCAGGATTTTCAGATCTGGCCAGATCAGATCGAATCGTGAGTCGATCCAGCCAGATGTTATATTTTACTGGATTGGATCTGGTGACTTGTAGTTTAATTAAATTCATAATTCATTTTTGTGTAAAATAGCCCTAACTAATTAATAATAATGTTATTTTAACATAAAAAGACCACCAAATACTAAAATTAATTAACATAACATGTATTTTGTTACAATACTGATGGGCCTTTCCATAAACCCTCCTTTTCCAGGCGAGGGGCGGTCCCGGCCGGCCCCCCCCGGGTGGAGGAAACCCGAAACGGAAATAAACCCATATTCAGTTCTCATCTTGGTCCATTTTGTCACTTTATCTTGTTTTGTTTGGGAAGGTGCAACTCATCAGCTCATATTTGAAAGTAGTAGAATCAGCACATTCTATCAGCAACCCAAGTGGCAACCTTTTTTTCGAATTCAATTTAAACTGGTTGGTTGGTTGATTGCCATCTCAAGACAGCTGCAAGAAGTCCGCCCTTTCCACTGGATTTGTCAAAAGATCCTGAATTGTGAAATGCGTTGGATGGTTTGGGCATCTGAAAAGGTGATGCACATTATGGGGATGTGTAACACAGTCTGGACATCTGTTGATGACCGTTGGTTCGATTCTTGCTTTATAAGATTTAATCTAGTGGAGTATCAGTATACTGGGGTTGGTGGTACACTTCCAACTTCGGTTGTTTCAGTAGAATAGCTGCTTCTTCTTTCCCATCCAAGTTGTAAATTGCATTTTTTCTGAACAACTGCCGTTTTCTCACCCTCTTTTCGCTAGATTTTTGCTTTTAAATTCTTATACTTAGGAGAATGGACTCTCTCGAAATGATTCCACATTGGAGTTGGACTAAACTTTGTTTTGTTAAACGTCTTTTATACTCTCTAACATTGGATGGCAAACAAAGTTGACAAACAGCATATGTTTCATCTGACGCTTTAACAGTAAAATGTCTCCAAAATACTTAAAACACTGTCATATGACATATTTTAATATTGTAGCCGTAAGGCTGTTTTTATGTTTTGATTTTTATTTGTTCATTTTTGTTTAGTAAATCGCTATAAAAGCGCAGTTCTTATGTAAAATCGTTATTGTATAAACTTTTCTTTTAACTCCAGGTCTTCTACACCAGACAAGACAAGCCTTGGAGCGGTTGGCACTCAGCAAGGTAAACGCCACTCTGCTGTGCACTTTTGTGTACAGTTGTTTTCTGGCTTTGCTACAGACGGCTTAACCTTGCAAACTCAAGCACTAACTTTTAGGTGACAATATAACTAAATAATTGTAAAATTTTGTGTGGCACTTTCACTTTAAAGTAATATATAATTCTTCACTTTAAAAATCTAACATATAAAAGTGCAAAAAAGTCAATTTTATTTAATGTTTAGTCGATTTCATTGGTTGACCATGTATTGATGTATAGACTAAGAAATTCTTGATAGATGAAGTGCGACTCATAAGCAAGGTTCTGTTGCACAAATAGTATTAAAGCGATGTATATCTTTTTAGTTTATAAGTCTAACAAAAAAGTCAAAAAATTATAATAATTGACATTGACATGAAAAAAATCCGGCAATTACTGGATCTGAAAAAAAAATCTGGCCGGATCTACTGAATCAACGGATTGTATCAGATATCCGGTTGGGCCCTAGGGTAGAATAAGCGAATAGGTAATTTTCTTTAGATTTTACTTCTGTTTTATTTTACACGGTAGACAAATTCCAAAGAAAAAACAAATAAATTGTCTATAAAGATTAGTTCAAAAAAATTTTGGTTAGACGTAGCTGGTGTACTTTAAACTTATCTCAATGGCAACGAGACAGTGAATTTTTCTAGAAGTACCCACCGCAAATTGCAGAAGGCGGCTACTATGTTAACAAAAAGTCGAATTAACATAAATAAAGTTGAATTTTGTCCTTCAAAACTAATTTTAAAGCCATATTGATTTTACAAATATTTCGGTTGTAATAAATATTCAAAATTTAGAGATTAGGATAACTAACTTAGGCCAGCCTTAATTTCGGCACCCGCTGTTATTTTCGCTATGTGCAGTTATGAAATGAACTGTACTGGCTAGATAGATTACGTGATGATCTATCTAGCCATAGAAAGTTCATTTTGTAACATTACGCATGGCAAAAACAACTGCCGGTGGCTGAAATTAAGGCCTGGATGACTTTAAATCAGTAACACAAATCTTACAACACTCATTTTAAACTTTTATTTAAAATAAAAGTATTATCTATGTTAAAACATTCATTAAGTGGATATATGGTAAGGGGTAACAACTACGAAAGTACCAATGCTGAAGGTTGCCCACCTAACTGTACAAGTTTTAATGATTCTAGATTTAATTAAACTTAATATCTTCATCATGGAAAGCAGCGAACAACGCAGTATGAATTAGTGTGTCGGTGGCAGTTTAATTGCAAATCCCTTAAGACTAATCCATACTTCGTCCAAAATATCCACAAACCAAAGTCCAAAGTAAAAAGTCCAAAGGAAAAAGTCGAAAAGGAAATAATTTGTCTAAAGTGTTCAAAAGACAAGTTCGAAGGACTTTTGGGCAAGCCAAAGTCATTCTTTGGACAACCCAAAGGTGTTTTTGGGCAATCCAAAGATGTTTTTTAGACAATTTTGTAGGATGTCCTTTGGATGAAGGACATCCTACAGAGGCTTTTTTAAAAGACACTTTTAAAGGAAGCCTTTTGATCGTCCAAAGTACATGTTTGGATTGTTTAAAACTATTTTTGTATTATCTAAAGGACAATATTGGCGTATCCAAAATTGTTCTTTGGACACTTTGGACAAAATATGATAAGCACGTTTTTTGAATTCGTCTTTTGAACTTTTCCTTTTTGGACTATGATCTTTGGATTCTCTTTTAGACTATTCCTTAAATTGTTCTTTTGACTTTATGCTTTGGCCGAAATATGAATGAGATCTAAGATATTGTCCTTTTAAACTGTGTCCTTTGGACATTTTAAACAAAGTATGAACCAGGCTTTGAACTACTAACAAATAATAGAAGTTTCCATATATATTTTTTAGGAATTTCTGGAAATATGATTTCTTTCGCTAATTTATTTAAGCGTAGATACAAAGTTATTGCAGCAGCTATTGGATGTACAAAAAGAAATAAAACAGTAATGCTTTTCGCCAACGGAGTTCATTTTATTATTCAATGTGAAAAAAATACCTTACTATACTTTTTTTCAAGAATTTCCGGATTATTTAAAAGCTTTGGATATCCTACGTGTTGTCGTATAGCATCAACTTTGGCAGTTGCTATTGATTTTTCAGCATCGGTTAACCACGAATATTTTTGAATATGCGTTTTTATTTGTTTTTTCACACCATCCACAATTTCAGTAGCCTAAAGAATTAAGAATTTTACAAAAATATGTAGGTTTTTAATATTTTATTCTACAAATTGTGTCTAGAAGTGGATGCAGCCTGTAGCAGCCAAAATGTTGCCACATTATTTTTCACAATTTTGTCTAGATGTTTTTACGTTTTATTCTAAATTTAGATTAGTGTATTTTGACTTTAATCGGTTTTGTGTTTTTGGCACTTGTAATTATCACAATTATTGATATTTATTTTTTTAAGTTTGTGTTTTGTCGTCATTTCCGGAACTTTTGTACAAACTGCAGAATTTAGCAACTTTGGATATTTTTGGTTAAAATACTTGGCAAAGTAGTGCATTTTTAGTTAGTTAGTGCAAATTAATTGTAAATAAATCAGGACATTAAAGTATAGGTACTGTAAACTATGTAATAATAAAGCACTGACTTTTTTAATAACAAATAAAGATATATAATTTATATACATTATAGTATATATGATGTTATTTTTTTAATAACATTACTATGATTTTCCAAAAATTTATATAGTTCATAAATTTTTTTTACCAATTTAACATTTTTTTCAGGAAAAAAGCGAAGTACATATTCCCAGTTAAAAAGGTCTTCGAAATATTGTTTAGCTAAATCAAAACAATAGTCGTATTTTTTATCCAAGTCTTGTATATTGTTATCTTTTACCTAAAAACAAAAAAAAATATTAATTAGTTTACAAAGTTACTTTCTAAGTTTACACGCTCTCCAGATGGTATTCTGCGATTTTTTGAAAAATGTTGCAGAATTAATGGCTTTAGTGTTAACCTTTTTTTTGAACTAAGCTCGATGTTCCAAACCCGTGACGTTACGCAATAGTGATGCTTATTTACAAATAAGGCTTACTAGTTTAAAATCAAACTACAGACCAATATCATTAATCCGTATAGTTTGTAAGTTAATAGAGATAATCATATGTCGTTAGATATGTTAACATATTTACGTAAGACGTACGCTTGTACTTGCGGTACTGCTTTTTCTTTGCGCCGAGCTATTTACAATTACCCTTAGCATAATTCTATGTGCGCGACTGTAATATAATATAAAACCTATATAAAAGTTCATCTCAAAAAAAAAGTGTTGTATAAAATATTTTGCGTACCAATAAAAATTCTCTATATGCTTTTACGTATGGTAAGCCTAAGTCTTTAGATGCCGTTTCGACTGCTTTCCAAATGGTGTAAGCATTTTGTTCTCTAAAATATTATTTATTGGTTTTATGTAGGTGATTCTTTTTAAATTTTTAGATTATTAGTTGTCATTTAGTAAAGTTCAAATATGGTTCATTTTATGCATTCGTTGAAATCTACAAAAATAATTTCTTAAATATTTATTGCAGAAAACATTTTCATTCCAATGGTTTTCATGGTTTTTTTATTTAACGCCCTAATTTTTTGGCAAGAAAGAGAATGTGAATAAATTTGACTCCCTCCCCTCTGTGGTCCGGGTAGTAAAATCGTTGAAGCAGTCCACTATTAAAAAATAATTTTATATTGCAGTTTACATTTTTATTTGTTCTGTATCTTTAGTAACACCAAATTTTTAAATGAGTGAATGGCAATAATTATGAAATAGCCCCTTCAAGAATTTTATAATTTTTCAATATAAAATAGTCACAAATTTTGAACTCAAAATCATTACGAGGCTACATTTAACCTTTTAATTATTAAGGCCAAAAAAGGGACTACAACGCGGAAATGCGGGGAACGCACCAGTGCAGCTAATGTTAAACCACGCAGTGCAACAAGACGACATGGGCACATTAGTGTGTTTCTACCCTCCAATAAAATGCTCTGGTTCTCCAGCGATTTAAAACGGAGCTCCATCCGGAGCTCTGGAGATTCGGCTATCTATATTGGAGCTCGCTCCGCAGCTCCGGAGCTCCAGCTCTTGAAGAAGTAATTTAAACCTTTTTCAAACTTGAAATAATATTTTGAATTATTCTTTATAGATTCTTCAGATTTTTTTATTGTTTTAAATAAGTTTAAAAAAAATTTAATCTTACAAATTTTCTGACAAAATAATTTATGATTTTATTTTGGACCGAACATAACTAACACACATAAAAAGGTCTGAGCTCCATAACAATCGCATAATGTTAACTGGAATTAGCAACAGCATATGACATTAAAATAAAAATAGTTATGAAAAAACTCCTATAGTTTAAGATAATAACTATGTTTATTGAATAAAGTGCTGCGTGGTTTCGTTTGCGAGCCTATTGAATTCAATAAGTAATAATGATCTCTGTAAAAATGCGTCAATTTTATTTTATCCCATTGTCAAAGTATCTTGTTAAAATTTAAGAAAAAACTACATTCACTAACAACAATAATATTTATTACAGTCAAGCACTTCTTGACTCACAATTTAAAATTATTAGAAGAGTGACTTACTCTAAAGTCAAATTTTTAATTAGGTTATTTACAGCTCCCATGTATCCATACGAGTTCAGCAAGATTGTGCTTTTAGAAGTAACTTTGTTTTTGAAATAAAATTGTAACGCCTGCGATACATTGATAACCTAAAAATATTAATAATCACACTTTTAAATTAGCAG
The DNA here is from genome assembly GCA_030248175.1 of Microlaimidae sp. YZB2_3. Taxonomy (NCBI): domain Eukaryota; kingdom Metazoa; phylum Nematoda; class Chromadorea; order Desmodorida; family Microlaimidae; species Microlaimidae sp. YZB2_3. Next base: position 14,037 of record JASAMX010008448.1, read on the forward strand.
TAAATATTTAAAGATTATTGAAATGTCAATAAACCACAAACAAATAGCCAGAACTCCACTAAACTGCACTGAACAGGAAAAATAAATATCAGATAAAACTTTTTTTTTGTCTTTTGTTTTTGTCTGTTTTTCTTTTTAGCCTTTTTTATTTTTATACTTTTTAACGCCTTGCTCTGATTGCTTTTTTCCGGTTACAACCGTGAAACATTCGTATTACCGCGGTGAAACCTTCGTTTCGTGGTAGTATCTTTGTTTAACCGTAGTGGTGGGTACATATCGCCTAAGGTATTGCTACCGTACAATATTAACCATTTCAATTTGCTTGCTCATGCTCACTGTGCATTAATCAGCCCGAGGTATTAGGTACGACCCAGACACGACCTAGGTGATACATGTAAATACCGCGGCGAAATTACGTATTACAATGGTTGGGCGAAAATACTACCACTGTGAAACGAAGGTTTCATCGCGGTAATACGAAGGGTTCATGGTTGTAGTAACCAAGGAAAAGGCAATCGGAGGAACGGGTTAAGACGTTACATGTATTGTTCTTATTCTCACTTACCATATTTAGAGCTTTAATTAATAATTACAATTTTTTCATTTTGAAATTGTTAAGTGAATAATTTTTTTGCATCAAATGATATGCATGAATTATTCCCTTAAGGCTGGTTCATACTTATGACAAAACGTTCTTTGGACAAAGTCCAAAGGACAATTTTAGAAAAGCCAAAACATCTTTTGGACAAGCCAAAACGTCTTTTGGACTTTTTCCTTTTGACGAAGTATGAACGCTACTTAGAATTTGTCCTTTGAACCAAGTCCAAAGGACAAATTCCAAAGGGAAAAGCCTAAAGGACAAAAACTATGAACACTTTGTCCTTTGGATTTTGTCCTCTGAACAAAGTCCAAAGGACGTTTTTACGCTGTATTTGTCCTTTGGACAAAATCTAAAGGACTTTTGTCCTTTGGACTTCGTCCAAAGGACGTTTTGTCATAAGTATGAACCAGCCTTTAAAGGTTCTTTACTAATGATGTTCCTACTCTCCTTTATCATGCTCCGAAGGTCCGGGCATATAAAGCGGAGGGAGCTCCGGAGCTTCATCTTAAATTTTAAATGAGCGATTTTAAACTTATTTAAGCTTGAAATACGTTTTTTTACAAGTTTTCTATCTGCAATTTTAAGACTATTTCTGGCGTTTTAAATAAGTTTTGAAAAACATATAATTTGTACAAAAAATTGGCAAAATAATATATGGCATCACTTTTTAGTTATTCATAAAATTAGTACAAAAATAGGGCGGAGCTCTGGAGCTCCGGGGGTTGCTCCGGTGCTCCTAAAAGCGGAGCGCTGCTCCGGAGTTACGGAGCTCGTAGCTCCAGGGCACATCACTATTCGGTACTGCGTTAAACTCTTTTTGTCTTCGATTTTTATAATTTTTTTGTGAAAACTTTACCCCTGCCCTTATTATAAAAACTAAAACTTTCCCTACAATTTTATTTTTCCTAAAGAAACAGAGAAAAATTTAACACGAGCGCATAATTAGGTTATGAATAGAATTTTAAAAAAAGGTGCTCAATAGAAAAAATGTAATTTAAGAGTTGCTTTGTCGCCGTTTAAATTTCAGCTTAAGTTTACCTCTCAACCAAAATCACGCAAAATTGTTTTGACTTCAACAATAGAAAACCGAACTATTTTTAAAGATATTTCCGAAATTCAACATACATCGCCTACTATGGATCCAAGTTTAACATTTTTTCTATCAAAAGCGTATTTCCAGGCCACAATAGCCGCGGCCAATTTTCGCTCCACTCCAATAATAGTGTCGGCTGCTCTTTTTATTTGATTTTGGTCCAGGTTTAAGTTGCCCATGTCCAGTTGCAGCTGTCCAATCACAGTTGTCACAAAGCGTTTGTAGGCTTGCAGTTTCGTCTGTAAAAAACAACATCAAGGATTTTTTGCTCAATAGATTCACAAAAAAAAATTTTAATTTAACTGCTAATTTTTCAATTTGTAAACAAGTATATGCACATACCTGAAAAACAAATTGGAGTATTATCACGTTAAAAAAGATTAAATTTAAAAAGAATGACATCATTATGCCAATACTTGATATAATTAGTAAAGATTTACTTTTCCCTTAGAAGGTATGCAAATTTAATATAGTGCTAGTGCACGTCTTTCCAAATTTTCTGCTTCGTGCTATTGTAGAATTTAAGAAAAGACTGTACAAAAGTAGATCTTTCTTAAGGTGGGAGTATTTTAGTTAGACAAGCAAAACAAAATTTGTTAAATTAAAAGCCCATTCAATGTAATTAGTTATAATTAGAGTTAACTAGAGAAAAAATATTCTTATTTTAAATCCAGGGGCCTATTTCATAAAAATTGCCTGTAATTAATTTACAGCTGTATTTTTAATTAAAAAGTATTTTAAAAAAATTGCGTTTAGAATTAAAAAAATTACATGTCTGTAAATTCCGTAAATTCCACAGTTACGTAGGTATTTTTTAATTAATAAAATAAGAAGAAATTAAATGCGTTTATTAATTTACAATTGCAAAAACCTTTATGAAATAGGTCCCAGGTTTAACTAGTGAGTTATGGATTTGGCTTAAACATTAGTAGTTTTAATTTATAAAAATAAAATTACAATGCTTGAAAAATGAAATTTTGTTTTTTTACAATTGTTTGCGGTTTGAACACACTTTTTGGTAAGTACCAATTTTTTCCAGTCTGAAAGAGTGCGGAAAATTGCATAAACTTTTAAAGTTCACTTACTACCTATTGATAAATTTTTCACGCCAGAATTTTTTTGGACCCAAAATATAACTTTTTATATTTCTTAAAAGTAGGTTGCATGGTCTAACTTTTTGTTTTTGATTTTGATGATTTTTTGTGAAAACCTTACCCTTGCCCCCAATAGCGCACCAAATTTTTTTTTAATCAAACTTTCTTCAGTGGTTCCGGATATATCACGATCATTTCCAAAAAATGGCGTTTTTTCGATAATTCTGTACTTGAAAGGTTGTTCAATGGGTATAAAAATTTAAGTTACAAAATTTACACTGAAAGAAAATGGCTATTTTTTACTTTAATTTGATACGTTGGTTGTTAAGATTGGTGCAGTTTTTGTTGAGATAATACGTTTATTATACGAAAAATCCTAGATTTTTCGCTAAAATCACGAAGTGAAGGAAAAAACGTGGAGCAAAATTAATCCCAATATCGGAGGTACATTTAACAGCCAAAAACTATCGTATGGGCAGAAAAAATACACTATATATAATTTTAACTATTTTCTCATTAAAAATGATCTATTAAAGCATTCTCAACAACTTTATTAAATAGATACTTCCTCACAAAGATATAAAAACAAAAAAAATTGTTTGAAAAACCGAAAGTTCTAACACCTTCCGTTTTTATTATCATAACTTCAAAAATAGCATACAAATTTTATCAACCTTATATTTGTTGAAAAGAAAAAAATTTAAGGCTATTTAAAACATATTTAATTGGGTGTTAATTTGAATTATAACTTGAATTTTTGATAAAAAACTGAAGGGTCAATTGAACAATTGAGAACAACATTGAGAAGGGTCAATTGAACAATGGTAATTTTGAAGTGAACGCTAAAAGTGAAATTATTAAAGTTAAAATCCTTCAGGCTGAAATTCAGGGTGTAACCGCTCGCCGTCTGGAAGAAATAAAGAATGAACGTTTGAGAATAAAAATAATAAAAAAAACTTTTCAGAGATGATGTAACCAATTATTATTAAGTTGCGTCGGGTTTTTCTCTCGACGTGATATTTTGGTTACTTTACCACCTAGTCAATTTCACCCTGATAGAATTTATCTTTAGTTCATAAATAAAAAAGACCAAACCAGACATTTTTTACAAAAAAAAATCATATCATTTTTATGTTTACTTAATAAAAAATTTTTAAAAAATGTATTAACCATGGCTAAAACTGACTAAAAGTAACGCGACTTCACTCAATACCAACCACCACGAGGTGCACTCTCGCTCAGATGCCGTAAAAGTTGCTTATTTTTGCCCGACAAATCGCTGCCGTTGCTCAAGGGATATTCTTTCCCCCTAAAATTCCCCCCAATTTGCTCATCCGGGATAGTTTTTCCCTGGAAAAACTACACTTGTATATTCCCCTTGGTTAATCTTTTCCCCGGGGAAAAATATACCGGGATAGATTTTTCCTATGCTTTTTTAATTTTAAAATCATATAAGTTTAGAATTTTTTAAATAATTTGAATAGCTTTGCCTTGCATTACGAAATACCAAATTTTGTGTAATAAATTCCATTAAAAACATGTTTACCCACGATTTTAATTTTGTCTGTAATTTTATTTTAGCGTTATAAACAGTGGAAGGTTTTCCGGTATATTCCCCCCTTCAAAAATTTGCATTCTTTTTATAATATTTATTCTGCTCATTCTTCAAACACTTCATTAAAATAAAATGATTATTTTGTTATCATGATACTTTCATAAATTCATAATAATTATTGAAATAAAACCCATGGGAATACCTTAACCATTTTAAACCTTAGTTTCCCTAAGCAGCCTAAGCAAAACCTTAAAACCAAGCCAAAATTCCTAACAAACGAACAACAATATAAAAGAGGGGGGGAAAAGCAAATATCCCGGTTTTTAACCGAGATAGTCTTTTCGGGGGACAAATTTACCGAGGGGGAAGAATTAGCCGTGTTTTAGCGGGATGGTTTCTTCGTAAAAACTATCCCGGCTTTTTACCGGGATAGATCTTCCGGGGGGAAAGAAGCGGGGAAAAGATATCCCGCGACACCGTCACTTCATATTTTTAGCGAAAAAATCGAGGGTTTTGTGTACGAGAAACGCAATATCCCGACAAATACTGCATCAATCTTAACAATTAAAATATTAAGTTAAAGTAGAAAATAGCCGCTTTTTTGACTACATGTTTTGTAACGTAAATTTTTATACCCAATGAGCAATCTTTCAAGTACAAAATTGTGGAAAAAACTTCATTTTTTGGGGTCATATCTCCTCTGGAACCATTAGAGATATTTTGATAAAAAAGTTTTTGTGGGCTTTTGGGGCAGGGAAAATCATGAAAATCGAAGACAAAAAGTTTAACTGTGCACCCTACCTTTAAGTTCTACGCGAAAAATCGTACTGTTTGAGGATTTTAACGTTAGGTTAAATTTTGCTGTCTATAACTATTCATTGCGCTATATAATAAATATTTTTTCGGAACTGTGACGCTGGATAGTTTTTTTATATGATTTTAACCGATTTGATTTAACAGAATAAAGTGAATGAGAAGCTGCGACTATCATACTCTTAAAGCTAAATCATAAAATATGTCGAGAATTAGTAGAGAAACATATTTTTACTGAGATTTTTTGGTAATAAAAATTATAAATTATTTACGTTACCATATTAACATTAATCCAAGAAGCAAATAAAAAGAAGGCATTAACTTTGTTAATAAATTTGAAAATTTAATATTGGATTATTACGTTGTGCAAGTATATTTTAGTCTATGTTGGAATATTTTATATTTTTTTAAAAATATATTTTAAAAATACAAAAACCTTTTTGGGTTATGTTAAGTTCCAAATTTTTACCCCGCCTTTTCTTTCTTTTCTTTTTCTATTATCAAATTTTTTTGGTAATAGAAAAATATTTGTTGATTGAAAATCGTTGATTTTTTAAAACTTGTTTCGACCTAAAGCATAGATTCTTTCAAAAATACTTATATACTTAAATTTTCGTTAAATAATTAAACTTATTATTACAATTAAAAAATTTTAAATTGTGATTTAATTATTTTAATTTTTTAAAATTGTGTTTGTTTTTTGAGATTATGTATTAAAATCAAACTGCTTTAAGGCTGGTTCACACTACATCACTTAAGACGTATGACGAATACTTAAGACGTAAGGGCTATCAGTTTACACTATCACACTTAACTTCATCCCGCTGTTCACGGCTGAAATGCTCCATCTAAAGCTTTCCATCAAAGTTGACACTCTTCCCAATCCACATTAAGTTCTCCTCCGACTCGCAGCCAAGTATTTCGTCGAATACCGTTGTCAAGAAAGTCCGAATTTGATTTATTGTATAAATTGGGACAGTTTCTAACTAGATTTATTAATTTTTTGTCGTCCATTGGATATTCTGGCATATTTTAGCGAGTGGGTAAATGATTAAGCATATTATTCGACAACGCCGCAAGTTAAAAAATTTTAATAAAAATAGCCCAGAAAATTTAATTTAGTTTTTTTGTTGTTCGCTTACGTCAAATTAACATGAACCTAGAGCACAGTTCCATCTTCTTTACGTCTTAATTGAAACGTCTTACGTCTTGAGTAAGGTAGTGTGAATTGATCAACTTCTTACATTACGTCTTAAGTGTTACATCATACGTCTTAGGCGATGTAGTGTGAAAGCCTTTAAAGCAGTTTGATTTTAATACATAACTCAAAAAACAAACACAATTTAAAAAAATAAAAATAATTAAATCACAATTTAAAATTTTTTAATTGTAATAATAGGTTTAATTATTTAACGAAAACTTAAGTATATAAGTATTTTTGAAAGAATCTATGCTTTAAGGTTGAAAGAAGTTTAAAAAAAAACAACGATTTTCAATCAACAAATCTTTTTCTATTACCAAAAAAAATTGATAATAGAAAAAGAAAAGAAAGAGAAGGCGGGGTAAAAATTTGGAACTTAACATAGCCCAAAAATTTTTTCTATTTTTGAAATATATTTTAAAAAAAATATAAAATATTCCAACATAGACTAAAATATACTTGCACAACGTAATAATCCAATATTAAGTTTTCAAATTTATTAACAAAGTTAATGCCTTCTTTTTATTTGCTTCCTGTATTAATGTTGAAATGGTAACGTAAATAATATATAATTTTTATAACCAAAAAATCTCAGTAAAAATATGTTTCTCTTCTAATTCTAGACATATTTTATGCTTTAGCTTCAAGAATATAATAGTCGCAGCTTTTCATTCACTTTATTCTGTTAAATCAAATCGGTTAAAATCATATGAAAAACTATCCAGCGTCGCAGTTTCGAAAAAATATTTATTATATAGCGCAATGAATAGTTAGTTATAGACAGCAAAATTTGACCTAACTTTAAAATCATCAAACAGTACGATTTTTCACGTAGAACTTAAAGGTAGGGTGCACAGTTAAACTTTTTGTCTTCGATTTTGATGATTTTCCCTGCCCCCAACAGCCCACAAAAACAAAATATCTCCAATATCAGATTTTTTTATCAAAATATCTCCAATGGTTCCAGAGGAGATATGACCCCAAAAATGATGTTTTTTTTTCACAATTTTGTACCTGAAAGATTGCTCAATGGGTATAAAAATTTAAGTTACAAAACATGTAGTCAAAAAAGCAGCTATTTTCTACTTTAACTTAATACTTTAATTGTTAAGATTGATGCAGTATTTGTGGGGATATTGCGTTTCCCGTACACAAAACCCTCGATTTTTTCGCTAAAAATACGAAGTGACGGTGTCGCGGGATATCTTTTCCCCGCTTCTTTCCCCCCCCGGAAGATCTATCCCGGTAAAAAGCCGGGATAGTTTTCCCCTAAAAACCCATCCGGCTAAAACACCGGGTTACCTCCTTCCCCTCGGTAAATTCTTTCCCCCCGGAAAGACTATCTCGGTTAAAAACCGGGATATTCTTTCCCCCCTCTTTTTTATATTGTTGTTCGTTTGTTAGGAATTTTGGCTTGGTTTTAAGGTTTTGCTTAGGCTGCTTAGGGAAACTAAGGTTTAAAATGGTTAAGGTATTCCATGGGTTTTATTTCAATAATTTTATGAATTTATGAAAGTATCATGATAACAAAATAATCATTTTATTTTAATGACGTGTTTTTGAAGAATGCGCAGAATTAATATTATAAACTTTATGCAAATTTTTGAAGGGGGGAATATACCGGAAAACCTTCCACTGTTTATAACGCTAAAATAGAAAATTACAGACAAAATTAAAATCGTGGGTAAACATGTTTTAATGGAATTTATTACACAAAATTTGGTATTTGAGCTAATAAAGGTAAAGCTATTCAAATTATTTTAAAAAATTCTAAACTTATATGATTTTAAAATTAAAAAAGCATAGGGAAAATCTATCCCGGTATATTTTTCCCCCGGGGAAAGAATTAACCGAGGGGGGAAAGAATATCCCAGGATAGTTTTTCCAGGGGGAAAAACTATCCCGGGATAGTTTTTCCAGGGGGGATTTTTAGGGGGAAAGAATATCCCTTGACAACGGCAGTGATTTGTCGGGCAAGGATAAGCAACTTTTACGGCATCTGAGCGAGAGCGCACCTCGTGGTGGTTGGTATTGAGTTAAGTGTCGCGTTACTTTTAGTCAGTTTTAGCCTGGTTAATACATTTTTTTAAATTTTTTATTGAGTAAACATAAAAATGATATGATTTTTTTTTGTAAAAAATGTCTGGTTTGGTTTTTTTTATTTATGAACTAAAGATGAATTCTATCAGGGTGAAATTGACTAGGTGGTAAAGTAACCACTCGTTCTTTGAGAAAATATCACGTCGAGAGAAAAACCTGACGCAACTTAATAATAATTGGTTACATCATCTCTGAAAACTTTTTTTTTATTATTTTTATTCTCAAACGTTCATTCTTTATTTCTTCCTGACGGCGAGCAGTTACGCCCTGAATTTCAGCCTGAAGGATTTTAACTTTCGAGCAATAGATGTAACTGAACCAGTACATT